>JBBGBA010000306.1:0-75056 GCA_038088335.1 Mesorhabditis sp. LJ9110
TAAAAATGAGATTAAGAAACTCCACTTTATTTTTGATTTTCTATCCACTGGCAAAGTTTCAAGTCGATTTGACACCTGACCCAAACAACCTTCCCTTGTAAGCACCACAATCCATCACTGAGCGAACGTTTTCATATTAAGGGGAACGACGTCTCTTTGGGTGGGGCTGAAAACTGCTCCCGTTGCCCTCCCTCCACCCGGAAGTAATGAAAAGTAAACGGAACCTGGAGGCGAGGCTCAAAGGTGCTTTTGAAGAGCAAGGCCTTGGTGCTGATCGACTGCCCCTCCGCTTTCGTTCCGATGCCAAGCGCCTTCCAGGACGGTTGATCGAAGATGCCCTTGGCGAGGTCGTCCCAGAAACTAGCTGGCTTGCCGCGAAGATTGTTCAAAGAACGCATCTAATAATAGAGTAATTAGTCTATCGCCCCCGGGGCATACCTCGTCTATCATTGGGCCGATGATGCCGATAGCGGAACTTCCGGTGGAGCGGGCACGCCGCCATAGAAGCTGAGATCTCGCCAGGGCAAATTCTCCGTCCTGGTACTTGTGGAGCCATCGCTCGACCGTGTCGTGCCCCGGCGGCCTGGGCGAAACTGGCCGAGTTCCGTCTCCAGGCTAAAAGGAATTTTAGAATAATAAAAGTTGACATCGCTCTCACGTCGTGGCGATGGTGAGCATTTCGTTTTCGTCCCGCACGTTGCTGATAGCAATTACTAAACAGCCAGGAAAGCGGTCGTCGCAGACGAACGGGCGCGCGGCGATCCCCGGGATGGCTTAATTAAAAATGATGTATAAACTTGCAAGCTTTACCATGACGTAGAAATTCGGCCAGCTCCTCTTTCAGCAGCTCACTTGCGAATCGTTCGAGCGCCTGCGTCGGCGGGGGCAGCCTCCTAAATAGACAATCTATACGTGTGGAAATGAAACAAGGTTCGATTCAATTGCCAGCGCTGGATTTTAGTTCATTATATTTTTAATTATGGCCAGGATTCAAAAATTCGGCTTTTCCAACCCGTTTTCCAATTCGGCCTGATAACTTTTAGAAATACGAAAGTTGTTTCCACCCTCGTTAAGCGACTTTTACCCTCGAAAATGGCATATTGGGGTGAAAGAACGGGTGTTTTCCTAATTTGGATTAGGTGCCCGGTTTGGGGCATAGTGGACCAGGTGGCGCCCGGGTGGGGATAACCCACAGAGACTAGAGAGATAACCCACAGCCCAGTCGCGTCTTTTCAGCCCTGGCCTTTTGATAAAGTAAAATCGATACCCAAATCGGCGTACCACGGCGCGTTTCGGCTGAATACTCAGCAGCCTGTTAACCTTTTCTCCCGTCCCCACATAATACGATAACACATAACACCTGATACGCACCAACACATGATTCCAAAGCTTTTTCCTGGAAGGCCGTCAATGTTGACGACACGAACTCGTGCTGGGTCTTGCGGGTCTTGTGTACCTAGCTGTAGGTGGAACGGATCTCCGGAAGTCTGTGAGGCTTCGGCCTGAAAATGCGATGTTAGTCAAAAATTTAAAATCAACTCATTTTTAAAGCAGACCAAACGTATAAATTAGCTACCATTTTTTGGATCGCTTCCAAGCCTGCCGGTGAGAGAGCACCGGAAATGACACTCCAACAGTTGTGCGGCCGGAATGTCTCCCCGATCGCTTGCTCCACCTACAATGAAATACTCGAAGAGACCATGCTAGCATTTGGTACGTTATTTCAAAACACCAGTTCAGCGTAATTTATTCTTGACATTAAAATGGGAGAAACATACACTTCTGACCGAAACTCCGCCAGCTTTACGCAGGGATTTCGCTGTGCCCGATGCGTCCCAACGAAGATGAGTAGCCGCGGGGTGGATTTCGGCAATGAAGGCGAGTCTAAAATAATTTCCCATCAAAGTATCAAATAGCCGGAATCGGTAAAGCTTTATCAAATAAATTCAAACACAATGCGGAAGCGCGTCAGTTCATAATTTCGCAAGTCCTTAAACGAGCCGAAAAGTGCCAGAATCAACGCATTTTGTAGAAAATAGGGTCCTCCCTCTCTCCCGGAAACAATTCAGAACCGGAAATTTTGCGCCGTTGGCGGGTTCGTTGGTTGAAACCGTTGATTGAGCGCTCACCGGAGGGCAAACGAGCACTGATCAAGGCTGCGTAGAGGTAGCGATGCGCATGGACTTGGTGTTGATGGCTGCTTGGGAGACGCATGCAGAAGGTCGTCTAAAGTTTCAACCGCTTAAGCATTCGGTTGAGGCTGACCAAGAGCGAGTCGTCGGCCGTGGATCCCGTGATGTATTGCAGCGGGGTCTCACCAGTTAGCGTATCCAGCAGCAACAACTGATCTTGGATTCTCGGCAGTTTTCTTCCCCAAGTAGCCTTCAGTGTCGGCTTGGACTGAAAATATGACAGTTTTTCGCCATTTTTTTTCTTCCTTCATAGCTCAACTTAAGGCTACGCTTAACCTAAACCCTCGCATGACTTATGGCTAAGCTGAAACATACCTAAGCCTGAGCCTGACCATCACTAGGCTTCACCAAAAAATAAGCCGAGTCGAACATACCCTCCCCCTACGCATGCCTAAGCCTCGGGCCCAGGCCTGAGTCTAAACCAAAACCTAAGCGTACCTAGTTTGCCAAAGCCTCAACACAGGCCTAAGCCTAAGCATGCCTTACCCCAAACTAAGCTGACAAGGGGATGGTCTCCGCTCGGCATCGAATTTCGATTTGAAAATTTGCACATTGATAGAGCTCGACGAGACGAATCGATTGGTGTAACTTTCAGCAGCAGATACCCCGAACTAACAAAGTTATAAGCATCTTAAGTTTTTGCATACATTTTGCCTTTTTATTCACCCTACCTTCATAGGCCGTCCACCTTCCCCCATCACCGTGGTCTGGTGGCGTAGTGGCGTAGTTGGCGGCGTATGGGGAATCTAACGAGGGTTCGAACCCGCTCAAGATTTTTATTTTTGGCTTTTTTGTCCGAAGATTCCTCTTGGCCTTCTAAAGGCCTTCAATAACTTTTTAGGCATGAAGTATACACCAGGAAGCGCTCGCAGCAAAAAATCCCACTACTTAAAATTTTTGGAAATTTTATAAGTTGGCAAGGCAAGGCCCCCAAAATCGGCCGAAGGCCAAAATTATGGGTTTTTATGATTATTATGATTATCGGCCCTTATGATTTTTTCAATAAAATTTTTCTGCCTGCGGCGCTGTTTATTACTGTTTTTAAGACGGGTTTTTTATGAAGCCTATTTTTCCAAAATTTTTTCCTGCGGCGCTGTTTTTCATTATTGCGTCAACTGTCCATATAAAATTTTCGGCTGCGGCGCCTTTTCTGTGATGTTTTTACATGAATTTGAGCGGTTCTAACGCTTTTTCCTAATTTTTTTTGTGGCCTGCGGCGCTGTTATTGCTGCGATTTTTGAATGTTCTGAAAGTGGTGTGGGGGAGGGGAGGTCGACAAAATTTTTCAGTTGCCCCGAAAAAAAATCGGGTTCGTGTACGCCCCTGACCACGGGCACAAAATTTTTAATTTTTCCAAAGCTGCTTTATTGTTGGCAAGGCCCGCTGGTGTATGCTTCATGCCTAAAAAGTCACTGAAGGCCTTTAGAAAGCCAAGAGGAAACTTCGGACAAAAAAGCAAAAAATAAAAATCTTAAGCGGGTTCGAACCCTCGTTAGATTCCCCATACGCCGCCAACTACGCCACTACGCCACCAGACCACGGTGATGGGGGAAGGTGGACGGCTGATGGTGAATAAAAGGCAAAATGTATGCAAAACTTAAGATGCTTATAACTTGTTTCGGGTATCGGAAATTAAAATCGATTGTCTTCGAGTCACAATGTGCAAATTTCTCGAAATTGCGAGCTGAGACCATCCCCTTGTGAGCTAAGCCTAGGCACAAATGAGCTACACATCAGCAATAAATGTGCTGTACTAAGCCTATCTAAATTATCCTAGGCTTAGTCTAACTACCCACTATTGATGATTGCTTATTCTATTGTAAAAGAAACGAAATGAATACCACAATTCTGTCCTTGTATGCCTGCTTGAAGATGACTGGGTTGCGGCTTGTCGAAGGGTCGCCCTTCACTCCGGTCCCAAAGGCCTTCCGCGCCGGCCGCTGGAGAACGTTCTTGGCAGTGTCCTCCCAAAATTGGGCATCTTTCTCGAGCAGGTCGAGAAGCGCCGCCCTCTATTAAAGGGCCAGTTAAGTGATGTTGACCAGAGCTATACCTCATCAATGACCACCCCGATGACGGCGACTTCTCGGCTGCCCGTGGCCCTTGCGCGTCGCCAAAGCTGTTCACGGCGCGCAGCCGCGAATGCTGGGAACTAAATAAAATTCTTGAAGGTTAAATCGATTTACTTCGTGATGGCGAAGGCGCGCTTCGGTTGCGTCACGGCCGCTGGTTGGGATGAAGCCGTGGAGGATCGATTCCAGGCTAATTTATCATACATCATCGGTAAGAGTCGGATGGCACCCACCTTTTGGCAATGTCGGAAAATTCTTCTTCCGTTTCGGCACTGTTGAGCGCGACCACTATGGATCCCGGGAACCGATCCTCACAGATCAGCACCCGAACTGGGACATCGGGGATTGCTGAATTAAAAACCATGAATAGAGTCGAAAGCCTTACCAGTTCGGAGCAGATCCCCGATTTCTTCTTTGAGCAGCTCCACGGCTAATAATTCAACCGGCTTCGACGGGTGTGGCAGGCGCCTATATTAAAAATGCAGATGTTTAGAAACAGATGCAGTATATTTTGCTAGTCGGGTAATTAGCAGCAGGTCTCAAAAAACGCTGGGCTGTTTATTAACCGAGCTTAAATTTAAGAGCAAAATAGCTATAGCAATACAGAGCACAAAACTAATTTAATTTAATTAAAATTTGTAAACGAGTTAAAATTTAAATTTAAAATCAAATTTAATTGATCAAATTTAATTTTGATGCCAGCCAAAAATAAGGCAAAAAATTATAGCGTCAAAAACAGGCAACACAGGCAGAACCGGTGGCCGCGCAGAATCAGGTCCCTAGGGCTAGTTGCTAATTGGCATCGCAGAAGAAAATTCTTTAGGCCTTTGGGTGAGGTTTTGACTTTGAAGTTATTGCGCACTTAAAGGTACACTAACGTCTCGTTGGTTTGGTTACCGGCCGGTAACCGTCCGCGGGATAGCAAACAGGGTTACGGTAGGGGCCCGCCGCGGAGCAAAACCGAACCCGGAACACTCGCCTGGGGCAAGCGCTTTCGACCACTAGGCCATGGGACAGACGGGAGAGGGGAGGAGGGGATAAGAAGGGTCGGGACCTACTGCGGCCAAGAGCCCGAATTTCCGACCACGAACCTAATTTTTGCACGAGATTTTAGTGTACCTTTAATGGCGATCCAATTATTTTCTATGCGTAATAGGATCGCTACCAAAAATCTATTGCTATTTCGATTAAACAACCAACAACTTTGTAATCATTTCCTTGTATCATAAACCCCTGAAAAACGTACCAAAAAACGATGCCGAGGCTTTTTCCTGGCATCCCTTCCATTTCGATCGTGCGAATGCGCCCTGCATCCGAGGGGTCGTCGACGCCGAGCTGCAGATAGCACGGTTCGCCGCACGTCTCGTAGGCGTCGGCCGAAAAACGCGGGGGTTAGTGTGACCAAGGAAACAAATTTTACCTTGCCCTTTGCCGCTTCCAATGCGGCAGGCGTGAAGGCTCCTGTGATGACAGTCCAGGTGTTATGCGGACGCATCATCGTACCGACCATCTTCTCTAGCTAGAATAAAATAATTGGTATGGAGACTACTATGCGCGAAAAAATATGTTCTACAAGAAATTGGATGAAACTCACATTTTAGCGCTTTCGTGTTTTTCGAGATTTTAAAAATGCCTTTCTATCAAGGGTCCGAAATTAGATAGTACAAACCATAGTTAAGCGATTTTCAATTATAAAGAAACTTTCACGCCGCCCCCGTTATTTTATACCCATACCCCCGCCATTTTATTCTGTTGTTGATTCTGTCCCTTCAAGCATGAAAAACATACACTGCGCAAAGATATTCCTCCGGCTTTCCTCAAGGCGTTGACCGTGCCAGCAGCATCATACTGGAGTTGGGTAGCTCGAGAGTGCATCTCGGCGGCCAGTGCGGTTCTGAAAGCATTTCCCATAAAGTATCCATGGGCGAAACACGGCAACTATCCATAACAAAATCACGTCAAAATAATCCGCTCAGCAAAAGATACTAAAAAGATATTGCCAATGGCTTTCTAATGTGGAAGGTCTATCAATTTCATGGTAATTTTTAGGTACTAGATTGTTAGCGGCGGGGGGAAACGAAATTGTCCCTAGTAATGTCATACGACCCGATAACCAAATGCAAACAAATTTCATAGTAGTTTTTATTTTACGTACATAGTTTTTAGATATAAAAAGTTTCTACATATTAAAAAAATTCCACTTATAATATATTAAAAATGACCAAAAAAGCTCAACATTTTCTTAACACGATCAAAATATATAATATATTATCAATAGGTAGGTAGGTGGAAAAACAAAAAGTAGTCTTCCCTCCTGCAGAACCCCCCCCCGCTAACAGTCTAGTACTGATCCTATTTGTTTTTTTCTGTCTCCGGTTTGGTACGATATCTGCGTCCCCAAGGAATGGATGCTCACCGAGAAGCAGATGGTATCCGTCGACCGAGAGCTCTTTGCACATCGACCCAATTTCACGCCTCGTCCCATCCTTGCTGTGCATCACCGAGTAAATCTCGGTGGCAATGTCGGCGAGCACGAGTTCCTTTTGCACTTGCGCTCGCCCGGCCTCGTCTGGGTTGTCCGGGTGGGCAAAGACCCGACCCATTGCAGCTGCCAAAGCGGGGCCCATCTCGGCAGACTTGAACTGAAAATACTGGTTCCACGTGTAAATTGGCACCATAGCATTCCAAGCCCGCAAACCCTACGAAGGGTAGAGGTTTCTCGAGTCGAAGTGAGTGAAAAAGTAGATATAGGAAAGAAAAGAAAAACTGGTGCTTCCAGGTTAACGGGGGACGGTTATTTTAGCTGGGGACGGTTGCAAACTTTTCTTTGTTTAGCCTATACTTGCCTAGTCATGAAGTGTAGTTATTTTAATCATGTTTTTAGTAGTTTCTACAAACTAAAAATTAAAAAAACATTTATCCTACGGCCAACAAAACTTTGGGATCTAGCTGTTTTCAAAACGTTTTCAAATACGTTGGACCAAAAAAGCAGAAATTTTCAACATGTTTTATGATGTATTTCTTAATTTCTCCTCCCCCGCTAATAGTCCAGAACCATTTGGGGCGGCGTACACGTCTATATAAACGGTAAACTTTTAATTAGTCGGCCCGCACGAGATTATGGAAAAAGTTAGCAACCGACCCCCGCTAAAATAACCGTCCCCCCTTAACCTGGAAGCACCGAAAAACTGTATCGTGAATGCTAGAAATTAAAATTTTAAATGGGCCAGGGCCACTTATCCAAAGGTTTTTCGCCGAAATACCGGCGTTGAAAGAATTGAACGCGAACCCCGGATAATTAGCAGGCACTCACTTGATGTCCGCGCAGAAACGGCCGTTGAAAAGGTGCGCTCCGTTGGCAGGGCAGCGGCGAAGAGGGACCAGGGTTTGACTACCTGAAAAACTAAAATACATAAAAATAAATTTGCATCACACAATTTTGGCGGAACAGGAATGAAAAAAAACTATTGACATTACAACTACCAACGGGAGCATGATTTCCGGAAAGTGGATGCAGATTTTGTATGCAATTTGCGTGAAATTGGAAAAAGTGCAGAAAAGAGAAGAAAGGATTAGTGCTGTCTAAAGAGCGTTTTTATGCGCATAAATTCGCAAGAAAAATGTCAAAAGATTTAGATTCACATAAATATAAAAGATTGAGATAAAAGATTTCGTGCTTCGCCGTTTGCCCAATTTGAGCAGTGAGGAGCTACGGGAGGCTACAAAGTACCCATAGCCCATCCAAGAGCTGTTTTAACTTATCCAAATCTTTTTAAAGTTAAAATTAACGTCCAACTATTGTTAAAATTACTTTGGCGCTATAATGACGACAATTATCACTATAATGTCAGGGATCGCAAAGCAGAGAAGAGTTATTGTAGAACCGAGCGTCCCAAATTAGCGTCCCTCGGCAAGCCCATTGCCAGAAATAGTGGGGTTTCCCTATAAACCAGTGTACAGGGGCCAATCACATGGTGCTCGGCCAGATGCTAGCGATCGGGCAGATCACGTAAGGTGGTAGGTCGAGGTGCGAAACCCAGTATGGCGAGTTGCGCAAGGGATTGTTCGATCGCAACTGCTAGACAGTAATTTGATAAAATTATCGCATTCTATCCATCTTTTTAAAGGGATGCCGACGGCATAGTCAATCGGTTACGCGCTGGAAAGAAAATGTCTCTGTGCCTCTCCCCTGGGCCCGCTCTCTCCTCTGTTGGCTACTTGCCAATTTGTTGATGGGGATCGACACATGCCGTCGGCAGCCCTTTAAAGCATTGCTTTTTGTTATTTCCCCTTCACCTAATCGAAGGATCCCGCACTTTCATCCCTTGCCTTCCACCTGCTCGCGTTTTTTAAGGTTCTGACTCATCACCCGACGCCTTGTTTTCGAAATGCGAAAATGCGAGGATGGGTTGGCGATGTTGATTTTCCCACGGGGTCCACCGTCCTAAATCGATACAGAGAGGGTGGTCACTCGGAAATTCTGTGAGCTGGTGCTCAGACGCCACCCGCTCGAGCCCCCTTGCATTCACCAAGACGCTGCCCGGGGCGGGGGCATTGGTTCCCCCTGGCTGTAAATGCTACAGTAGCCATCAGTTTTTGATTTCATGAGAAAGTATTTTCGTTTTCAATTTCGGTAGCTGCCAATATGGCTTTTACAAATCCCTCAAATAACCGATTTTTTTCGTCCTCAAAAAGAGATTCAGTTAGTGCTATAACCATCGCAATCTGCCGCTTTTCCCGAGAATTTCCGTCCTTCTTAAATATGCCGATATTTGCAGCTTCACATTAATTAGTTCTTTCCTTTTATCTTCAGGCTATTCGCCTCAGCTGGGGAAATTTTTCCAATAACATGCGTCGCTACATCAATGTGCGGCCACGAGGGGCATTCAACAACCGAATCGCCCACAATTCTTCAAATTATAGATGACGATGATAAAAATATTTAATTGGTAAGGTTTTTTTAAATTAAAATCCTTCCATTCTTTCCTTACTGGTGATTCGAATTTCTACACGTTTTAGAAGCAACCGGAAATCTGTTGTGCCCAGCCTACCACTGGTACCTGCTGAGCTTCAACATTGTGTAAATGTATCGGCCGCAAATTTTAAAAGCGGTCAGTCGAACAGAAGATAAAAATCATAAGGTTAGTTTAATTTTATGAATTCAATTGTTTTCGAAAGAAAAGAAAGACCTCGAAGGATAGTTTTAGAAAAGGCTATCAAGCACCCAAAGATTGTGGGGCGTTCATATGCGCTGCCGATCAGCACTTCCACACGATAATTAAAATGGAAAAGCAGCTGGTCAAGGTGAGTCGTCGTGAAAAAACCAACGAAGCGCTAACGCAATCGTTAAAAATACTGTCTAAGAAAACGGCGAAGTAAAGTGTGCCCATTTTCGAATTCTTTATTTTGATGCGCGCCTGTAAGAACTTGCAAAAAAACTAGTCAACCATGCCCTTGTAGTCTGCGAAAATTATCCTCGTTATTATTATTGTATTAATTTTTCAGGAGGACGTCACCGGTACAGCGGTCACTGGGCAACTGCCTACTGCTGGGCTCGAACTTTGAGGAAATATATATGGCCCAACTCGTTTCGGAAGCCATGTCGTTTATCGGTATAGCATATTTTTGAGGCACTAAGTTGGTTTTACTCTCATTTTGTTTGTGTTGATTTTGGGAATGTCAATGAAATATCTGAAAGGTGAACTTCAGAAAAGGACGAAGGGGCCGACGCTCGACAACGACTGCGGCGCGTTTGTGTGCGTCTACGCGTCACGATTGCGCGCAATAAAGAATGAAAAGGAAAAAAGCATTGGAAAATCAGCATATGGCAAAGGTAAACTCTTTAGAAGTAATTTCGCAAGTAAGTGAGATCTGTTTTAAGAAAAAAGGTTAAATTTGTTGTCGGCCGCGACAAAATCTGCTTTGGAAAACCGGCCAAGCAAATTTTGGAAATTTTCAAATCCTTAATTTTGATCCGCGCTGAACGCTGCTTGGAAAAATCTATTACTGCCCCTCCGTACCTTAAAAACTTAGTTTAGGAGAAACGGAAAACTGTTGTGGCCTGTGTGCACTGGTAACCGCTGACCCTCGACGTTGTAAAAAATTTTAAATCAGTTTTGAGGCATTAGGTTGGTTTTGTTTCGAAGAACGCATTTTTGGAATTTTAGCCTGATAGCGTTAACGCCAATTTTAGAAAAGGACATACCTGAGCGCCGTACAACGATTGCGGCGCGTTCGTGTGCACTGCCGTTCCGTGCTACCGAACGATAATTGGAATGAAAAGAAACATCGGCAAAATCTGGGCGTGCTATAATCTAAAGGTGATACTCGTTTGTCTATAGGAACCTAGGATATTTATGAATAGTGTGATTGCAAACCTGTTTTATTTTTTTTGGCTGACACGCTGCTAAATATTTTGCTTCTGTGGTTATTGTTTAAAAAAATATGGACACAAACCTCTTAAGTTAATAAAGTTTCTAAAAATAGCATTTAGAATTCAACCCATGCGCCGACCTGGCCACAGAGATATATGGGATCGAAAGGCTAACCTATGGCAGTGTCGGAATACGGCTGAATAGCTTTCTCAAACCAGTGATAAATAAATTGGTTTAAAGTCCTTTATTACCACGAAGGCGCAAAATGTGATCTATCATCACCGGTGTTTTCAAATAAAATTCCTCAAGAACCAAGCGCAAAACCCTGTGACACAAGCTGCAGACTGTCTTCAGAAAAATAAATTTAGCTTGTTCACACTTCCTTTTTGACTTCTTTCGATGTGCCTTGGTCGGTTGCTGGATTGTCGTTCAGCGAAAAGAAAATAGCTTCGCAGCCTAAAATCTTTTGTACGGGTGCAGCAACTCCTCTTCGCCTCTTTAATTCAAAGGCATAGCCGATGCCAGGTTGCCCAGCAAGTTGCAGATTTTTGGTGAGAATAAAGGCATTCGTCATTCCTTGTTCTTTCTTCATCCAATTCGGCGGCGCGGGGAAGTCAACCCAGTTCTTACCAAATCCACGTTTTATGAATATGTCCACAAAGTTTCCTGACCAGCTTCTCTGTGTTGGATCAGCATTTACATTCAATAGCCTGCGGCTGCTAAATTCATAGGTGGGGTTACTAGGAACTCCCAGAATGACTATGCCTTTTAAACCTGCAGCGACGGCTCTGGTGATCATTAGGTCCAAAAACTGTGGAAAATTTCCTGATCCGGTATGGTTTCGGCACTCAGACTCTCGATGCATGCAGATATACAGCACACCTTTGTATTCGAACCAGCAGACACGCGCCCTTGCTTCACCGCCAGCCAGGGCAAACACGAAAAACATTCGGGTTTCACCAAAAACAGCGTCGTTAATGGCGTTGGAATCGATCTCATGCGCCAACGAGCGAGGTTCCGGTGGTACGATCTGGTAGCCGGTGATGCTCTGCTGACGATATTCGTCCGTTTGATCAATGTTCGATGCCTTCAGGATGAAGCCAACGTCGATATTCATATCGTGCAGCATGGACTTCAAGATTTCCAGCTTTTGGCTCGACAGCTCGTCCATTTTCCACAAAAGATGAGTAAACGCGCCATTCGGAAGTTCCGCGTCCGGATTTTTTGGTTCTACTGGCTCTTTTCCAGTGTCCGTTGTGACGGGCGGTGGCTTATTCTTGCCCAATTCCAATTTGGCCAAATCATCGGCAGCCCTGAAATACGTCGTAATCGGTTTGGAAATTTTCTGGGTGGCCGCTCCATGGGAATAAGACTAGCTTCAGAAAATTTTTGTCTTAGGGACCAATTTATAAATATAAATATACATATAAACAATGATGTATAAAATATAAATAGCGGAAGTGTTCCTGAGCTGTTTTTTTTTGCGATCCCTAGACGCAAAAATTAAGCAAACTAAAAATATAGATTTTTCGAACAAAATGGCCGATTTTTTTACAAAAATTTCGGCATTTGAAATTTTTTCAAAGTTTTTAGATAGTTTTGCTAGTTCAAATGTAGTTTTAGATTATGAAATTACTTCATATTTATATGCTAGGTATTTCTGGATTCATACAAAACCTCCCCTCATCCCCTCCCCCACATCGATAATGCGAAAGAACCTATGCAACCAATAATATTGCTACTAGTCGCCTGTTTGTAAGCCCTACTATTCAATGGCGCATAGCCAGCATTTACAAGGGAACGTTCCCGAGTGGAACTTCGATCGAGAAATGAGAGACCCGACGTCTAGACCAGTTTTTTACGCTGATTCCGAAGATGGATTTAGTTTTTACCACAGACCCTTATTTTTTTAGATAAAGGACGTTTTCTGTAGCTTCGCCGAATAACAGACCTTTGAAAATAACAGATCCTATCTAAAACATTATGCTGATGCCATTGTAATTAAAAGAAAAATTTTAAACGTCGTTAATTTGCTGATTTCAATATTTTTAATTTTGGGAGATTTCCCCACCGTGGTTGCGCGGGTAGGGCCACCAGGTCCCCCCAACAGGTCTGCCTGTTTAGCTCATTGGAGAGTCGGCTGTCTTCAAAGCATAGGGCGAGGGTTCGCCCTCACTCTGCAAAATGTTTTTATTTCGCTTCTTGCCAAATAACCTTGTGAAACTGGCTAGAAAATTTTTTTTGTTGCAAAAGAGCCTTATTTCCATTCTCTGACCCCTGAAATACCATTTTGAGAAAGAAACGCCCACTTCAAAATTTTTCGAAAGATTTTTCTGAAAAAGTTGATCGGGAAGCTTCACAGTCGTTTCACAAAAGCCCAGCTTCTATCGCAAACGCTTTAGAAAGGAGAGAACCGAAATTTGGCCATTATACAAGCAGAAAAACTTATTTTTTGGCGTTGAAATGATTATTTCTCAAAAACTAAGAGCCTGTGGCAAAAACTAAATGCAGATTCGGAATCAGGGTAAAAAAACTGGGTTAGACGTCGGGTCTCTCAGTCCTCGATCGAACTTCCACTTGGGAACGTTCCATTGTTAAGACTATTTCGATTTCGAAGCGAATCATAGGTTGACTAACCTTCCAGCATCCTCACTTGGAGCCGCCATGGCTATCTTTTCATACGCGTCGTAAGATGGTGCTAAATAAGTCTTTCGTGAGCAAAATTGCGTTGCAAGCGAAGACAGTGCATTATTAAGAAAGGCGCGTATTAGGCTTCAGGTAGCCAAAAAAAGAAGTGGTGTGTGTCCAAAGAAATGGAGTGCTTGGATCGGAGGCCTACGGCGGGCGTGGCTTTTGATACGCTACACATGCTCACTATCACAAAAATGCATAGGCGCAATTTTGTGTTAACGACATAACGAGGGAGGCGCAGCGCGCTTAAAAAAACCTAGATAAGAGAGCTTTCAGCCTAGGACAAATTATTTGCCGGGAGCGAATTATTGCCGGGATCAGGCCAGTGGAAAAATTTTTCGAAAAAGGGTTTAAGATTTTTGCCACTGGTATATTTTTGTAATATAATGCTTACCAGGGTTGAAAAGCCGCTTCGCGACTTTTCAACCCTGGCTCCGTCTGATCACATGATATTCTTCACTTTACATAACTGTCCTAAATGCACATGACAAAAAAATGAAAAACAACGTTGTCCATTTATATAGTCAAATCCCCACTTCCGGTCTATGCTAATTATTCCTAACAAAGACGTTTTAACAAAAACTAAAATTTAATGTCGTAAATAGGTGATTTTGATAAATCTGCTATGCGTGCAGTCATCTCAAAACCGTTGCGCAGCTAATGACGTATCATACGTACCCTAAAATTTACCCACCAGCGAGATATCCTCCGGACAGACACACGGATGTGGCACACACAAACAGACAGACACTATTTGAATGCTTATTTAGCAACCAACAGGCGTCATCAATTTATTCATCAAAGCTCAATCGCTTGCACCAATAAGAAAACTGGGAAAAGGCAATTGAAGAGGATGAAACAGCAAATTTGGTGAAAAGTAGTAGAATAATAGTAGTAGAATGAAAAAGGCGAAAAAAGTTAAAGGTCATGGCGAATAGAGAATAGTTGATTTATATACCTGGCAAAACACATAATACGTCATAATACAGAAAATTACAGTTTGCAACAATTTAATATTCCGGAGGCTCATCCTTGAGTTTGACTGCCGTGAGTCCGTCCGTAGCAGATTCCAAAATGCCCCACGGCCGTGGCACTGTATCAACCTCTTTCAACCGAAACAGAATTGGATCGTTTTTAAATTCTTCGCCCATCCGTTGGGTGAATACTTCGTGGTGGACTTGCACCTGGAAGTCTTGCGCGCTCAACAAGAAACAGTTCTGGCGGTGGATCCATAGATTGGTGAGGCAATTATCTTCAATTAAGTCAAGGAATGGTTTCACGACTTCTTGATCTTTGGGTCTGATTGCAGTTTTCCTCTGCAAGTCTACTTCACGACCTTCAAGCCAACCGAGCAGGAAGATTCCTGAAAAGATTTGCCATCAAAGTGGCAAATTTTCTTATTCTCAAAATTTTAGAATGTTGACATTCTGCATTGGAATTTTATATTGCCGAAATTCGGAATGTGCAAATTTCATAATGTCGAAATTTCATAATACCGAATTTTTCTAGATACAAATCTCCGGGAAAAGCCCCAAAGAAAAGAACCCAAGGTTTGGGCTATGGTAATTCGAATTAAAATTTACGAATTTCGACATTTTGAGTTTCGACATTTTCATATTTTGAAAATAAGCCCTGATAGCCATGAGGAAGAATTAAACCACTATTAAGAAAACTCACCTTTAAGATCTTTCGAATGCTCGACGGTCTCCGCTAGCCATTTCCTGAACCGGTCAGAAGAGAGCTCTTCTTCCACCCTACAGCCGGCCAAGCAAATGAAGAGCACCTCCTAAGCAAACTTTTTTGTGCGTTGCCACCGTTTTTTATCATTTCTTCACTTAAAAAGCTTATGAGGTCCACTGGAAAATATAAAAAATTTAGGTTTTTCACGAAAAATGACCGATATTTTACCAAAATTCCAAATTTTTCAAAGCTAGTTCTAAGTTTTCAGCCTATCATAATTTTTCCACTTGAAATACTACTGAATTGAATTTTATCGAAAATTAATGTGAAGTCTGGCTGTTACCAGGCATTTTGGACTTGAAAAATACGATAAGGTTTGGGCCTTTTAAGTGCACAAAAAGTCTTACGTATACCGACTCACCTCCCACACCAGATGGCAGACACTGGCCGGAAAGGGCAAGTCGTCAACCTCTAGCGTGCATGCCGTCATTTCCAAGAAATCCGTCCCATTCCAGTATTTGTTATAGATCACCATAATGTTCGACGGAGTCTTTTGTAGGTCTTTGAATTTAGCAATATCCCTTCGAATGAATTGCGAATCCGTCGTGAAATTCTTGTTCTCGGGCACGACGGGGAAGAAGCCGCATGACTTTGCGTTTCCCATCAGCTCCTTCCGGATCACATGAGCCTCATCTTCGGGCTCCCAAAGTCGTGTAGAATAAAAGCCAAATAAACGCCCTCCAGATGCTTTTAAGGCGTTGCACAATTCTGCTGTGACGGCTGTTTGATCACGAATGTCCCAAATCACAACTCGCTGCCCTTGGGCGTAGAAGATTTTTGGCGCTTTTTTGGGGGGTGCCCGGGCTGGAGTTGGCATCTCTAAATAGTAATGATAGCGGTGGTGGTAACGAAAATTAAATTAAAATTGAAAACAATGACGAAGGAACAATATTGAAAAATTGCTCCAGTTGTTAGGATACTAGCCGATTATTTTCACTGCAAGAAAATAATTTACAAAAGTAATTCCTAGAAGCTACGAATGTACAACAAACTACGTCATGGTCCGTATGACAATAAAAAAGCCGTAGAAAACATGTTCAGGCCCGCAAAGCCGCTCAAAAACTCTAGTTTTTTGTTGTGAGAAATTTCAAACGGATTTTTTAAAAAAGTATATTATTTCTTTAAAATTCTTAAAGGAAAAAGATAAGATAAAGAAAGGTTAATATAGCACTTGGCGCCCCTATTTTCGGAAAAACTACCAGCATTGAGCTGGAAAAATAGGCTCATCTTCTTGCCCCGTTAATTACCACAGCTCAACCCCTTATCACCTATTTCCGGAAGACTTCCTAAGTAAATCATCGCAATTTTTGGACAGCCTATCGGTGAATCATTGATTAAGGTGATCTTAGGCGGCCAACGCCAAAATCTTTTGCCTAACACGATAAAAAAAACCTAAAAAATCAATAAGTTCAATGAGAACCAGAAAAGCATGAGGACGCTCGATAAGGTAACTTTTTTAATATTGACCGATCGTTTTTAGATGCAAGCCAAAGCTCAAAAGGGCACAAAGGCGGTTGGGATGGCGTGGAAGAGATAAGGCGGGCCTAGCAGGCCTAGAGGACCGGAAGAGTGGTTTCTAAGATAGACTGTCGGAGGAATGAACTCCGGGAGGGAAGGAAGAAGCGGTGAGGTGACATTTTCTCGCGGAAGCTTTTCATTGTTTCGTATGCTTCGTGGGCCTAGGCTTACATGTGATTTCACAAGAGTTCTTTCGTAAATGCTTACGAGATTTTTTAAGAACCAGGACAAACAATTCATAGGGTTTCGAATTCTGGTGTCACAGGAATTGAGACGCTTTCAAGTTAAAAAACGTTCAAAAAATCCGTCTAAAAACGGGGTGTGTTGACGAAGTGATACGGTAAAAAGCACGTTATCGTTCGGTTTAGAATCCAATTCAGACCAATTTTTGCGAAATTCAAATTAATTAAAAAATTAAAAACTAAAAACAACTCGGACGAGATGTGTCAAAGAGAGGTTTTTTAAATGTAGCAGTCGTTTAATCTTAACCTAGGTATTTACAGGCAATAATTGTACGCTATAAGAATAAAACCATTTATGCAGGATTGAATTCAATTAACGGATCGACAACCCGAATGCCCAATTTTTCTTGCTGGGTCCTCAGATTCGCGAGGAACTTCTTGCGCTGTGTTTTCAAGGTCCATTCCGGTCGGTGGGAACAGATTAGCATCTAAAAATAAGCTTAAAAATGTATGTTTTTGAAAAACCAATACCCTTTGCTCCGGCAGATATTTCATCAAGAAACAAGATGCAAAATATTTCGAGAAAAGTTTGCGGATCTTAAAACAATTGGAAATAACTATCGTAGGAGTAAAATACCTCTTCCTCCTTGAAATCAGGATTCTCGTAAGCTACGATATTCGCGACGAGACCGCCTAATTTTGGTGATATAAGAAAACATAACTATCATTACCTGTAGGATTGACGATCTGGGCCATCGCCGATATCGTTTCTTCATTCCGAAAACCCTCAATAGGGCAAATAACTACATCTTTCTTATCGTTAGAGCACGCGTCCAGGACGATAAAATCATACAATTCTCCTAAAAAAGCATGTTAAGGTGTGCGAAGATTACATTTAGCTTAAAATTGCTTCAAGTCGAGCTTTCAGCTTTCTACCCCTAAAAACTAGATACAAATTGAAAAAAAAACCACCCATGGAAAGTGAAATAAAGCTTTTTGCATCGTTACACCATGCTAAAAGTACCTTTAAATCGATATTTAAGCTTAACAACCGCCAAAAATATGCAATGCAAACTACGATACATCTAGAAAATGAAGATGGAGTAGTTAATTTAATTCAGATACTTAAATGGTTTTAAATAGGGCTCGGAAAACCTTGAAACGATGCCTAGACACATGGAGCTCCAAAAACATGTAACACAAGCGACAAAATCCATACCTCTAGCCAACGCTTCTTTTGCATAAACGATCCCATCAGTAATCTCAATCCGATTCGACTCTGTTGGCACATAACCGTAAAATTTCTTCGCCACTTCGACCATGTCGGGATCGATTTCGACGGTTAGAACGTCAATCTGGAGGTGTTTAATGCATTAGATTATAATATAGACATTTTTATTACTTACCTTTGCCTTTGGAAATTGAAAGAGATAGTTCTGCATGGCTCCTCCGCCCAACCCGAATGCGATAACTTTATTGTGACTTCTCGTGAAGGATAAGGCCTGAAAACAAGAGGTAGTGAGAGAGAGAGAAAGAAAGAAAGAGAGAGACAGAGAGAGAGAGGAGACAGAGAGAGAGAGAGAGAGAGATTTCTGGTTTTACCTCTATCATATACCCGCTAGCAATCATCACCATCACATAAGGCGTTATCAACGTTTTGCGATCGATATCCCAAGTAGCGCTGTTTGCATTGTCATCCGTTAAGAAATCTATAAAAATAGAACCCTAAGCTTGAAGTTAAGCGAGTTAAAACAATTAAAAATTGTTACTTACCTGGTACAACTAACATAGCCTGCGACAAGGAAGCCGTTTGAATTTTGTCGGGCACGATGTCGCGTTGGACTTTTAGGCTAAAAGGTAAAGTTGAAGATTTTCTAATTTTACTACAATTTTTTCTAGAAAACTAACTTTTCTCCATGCCTATACGCTCGATCGACGACTTTATAACAATCACCCATACCACCACAAAACTCGTGAATTATATTCTGGCCTTGTTCGATGATCTCCTCCTCGATTTCGAGGGCTCTATAGGTATCTTAGTTTTTTCGTGTCACGTAATTAGTCTACCTTCTCCTGTCCGCTACCTGATTCCTAAACAAAGCCCGAAGCTCTATATCGAACCCGTCAGTGACGATGTACTAAAAAGGATAGGTTAAGAAAGCGTTGTATAGAGCTTTAAATTTTTTAATTATCCATGACCATCCATTATCCTTTTAAAAATACATTTAAATTATGATTTATACACCCACCGCCACATACGCAATAAAAGCCGCCGACAAAAAGTAGAAGCGTGCCCCGAAAGTCGCCATCCAGGGAAGCCGATATCCCGAAAATCGAGCGGCCTATGGATTTTGCAGGTGACAATGGGATGAGTGGGGCTTATGACTCGTCGATATGCCCATATTCTATCCAATTCCATCAAATAGGGCCCCGGCTTGGTTGCGGCTTCATTCTATTTGTTCAGCCATTTCCCTCCAGTGGGCCCAGCATCAAAAGTCGCTTCGGGCTGGGCTTGAAACAACGAGAGAGGGCGGATCTGAATCATGGTATTTGATAGGGTTGTATTCCCGGAAAATGACAAGAAAAAGGAAAAAAAGATCTTAAAATGGCGCTTAAAAAAGATAGGTGGACAAGTTATGCTAATGCTGCTACTGCTAAAATGTAAATTGCGCGATAATTCTCGAAACAAAAAACCGCCAAGTAAAGATTTCAGAAAAGACTACAAGCAGTGGGGTCAAAATCGATTTTTCAGACAGCGTGAATTATATATTGTAATGCCCCGTACCACGTACCGATTTTGGTAAGTACATGATGCACTCTTAAAAATTAAACTACAAAGCTGATAAAATTGTTGAGGATTCCAATAATGGGGCCCTAAATGGCGTGAAACAGGTTTCCTGGCCCCTTTAAAAAGGCCTATAGATACTAAATTCGAAAATCGGTAAACTATAAGGGCGTAATTAGGTTGCTAATAAGTTGCTATTTTTAATCCGCATTTTGTTATTGAGAGATATGACTATCTATTTTGTATCGTTATACCGAATCATAGAAACCTCATAAAAAAAGAGTTGAGCTAAAAATTCACTTTAGTAGACACCAAACGTGAAGGCTAGAAATGGGATAGTTCGGCGAAAATAACCTGAATTAGTTTTCGCTTGCGTGCCACGTAAATAAGCGTCGAGCATAATTGGCCAATTTGGTATACGACATGGCGGATCCAAACAATCCAGATCAAGATTGCATTTTCTTTTTTTGAATCGCATGCAGTCTTTATGAGGACAATAGGACGAATTTCCTTTTGTAAACCTCTTTGGAAAAAGGGAAGGTCAGTAAATCTTAAAATTTGGCACGTTTTTAACTTTCACAGAACATTTTGATAAACTGGAAAGTGGCCAAAGCTAAGCCAAAACGAAACCTTGAAATCCAGAACCTACAACCCGGAATCTCAACAAAATATATGGAACACGTGAAGCCCGCCGTCTCCGCGCGTGTATGGCAGCGGAAATGCCATTTGGGCCTTCCTTGAGGCCCAAAGGTGGAAAGGGACGGAAAACGCGGCCTTGGAAGTGGAAAGCCCGGCCGTGTGTTGCATCGATAATTCCACTTGGGTCACCCCAGGCTGCTTCTTCTTCTGGGGGGCTCGCGTCTAATAAGACGAGGTAGGGCGTTTGGGCTCCAAGGGTGATGTGGGTTAAAAATTTGCGAAAAATGCTGAATATTTTTGAAAATCGGAACGGAGAGAGAGACAAATAGAGCGAGAGAGAAAAAGAGGGAGAGAGAGAAAAAGAGAAAGAGACTACCTTGCAGAAATCTGGTAGCAAAAAAAGTTAGTGAAATACTAGCATCAAACAAGACTGAAAATATTGAACCCTCAAGACGGCCGATTTTCCTATTTTTTTTGTCCACCTGCCAGTCGTTGTGTCGTCTACTGTCTGATCTGTGCATTTTTTGGTGTGTCTCTCTCCCTCTCTCTATCTGTCTCTCTTGCTCTCTCTCGCTCCCTCTCTTTCTCTCTCTCTCTCTCTCTCTCTCTCTCTATCTCTCTCCTTCCCAAACCCGTCATAAGCGAATTAAGGAGAGTTGTACATGTGTTTGTCTGTCTCTCCCTCTCACCACCCTTTCCGTTGCTTTTTGTTTCTTGGGACCCAAGTGAGCACAGTTGTTCCTCCTCCTGCTCCTCCTCTCCCCCTGGTGAGGCTCCCGGCTGAAGGTGAGAGTCCCAACACACAAGCGGGACAGGAAAGAAATACACCAGCTTGGCCTGTGCGGCGACGGGTCGGATCGATGTAACCCGGTGCTAATCGCTCAACCTGCTTAGCGTTCCGATCTATAATTTAGCAATTTTTTTTCGGAATCGGAATGCTACATAGGAATTCTTGATTTTGGCATTTACTCGGGCTTTGCTACTGTTTATGGCTTCAGCCTACAACCATTATTTAACGATTCCGCCAAAAACGCCAAGCAAAGCTACTAATCCGCCTTTTTGCGCGTTCTTAGGGGGCTAGTTTTTGCCATATAACCGACAATTGAATTCGCGACACTCCAAAATGCCGACTGCCAAAATTCTTAACCAGACATAATACCGACGGCAAGAATCCAGACCGATCCAGACTGACATCCTGTAGCTGTCCGACATTTTGAAGCTATTTTTAATTCATTTCTATTTCTGAATATTCTTTTTGTTGTCTTTTTTGAGTCTATAACCTTTTTTTTCATGTCGGGGTCCGGGCGTTCGAAATATCGCTGTCGGGATTTCGGGTGTCCGGGATAAGGATTATCGGGTTTTTGAGGGTCGGCTTTTGGGCTGTCGGGGTTTTGGACTGACAAAATTACGGGATTATTACCCTCGAATTCTCGCTGTCGGGATTTTTAAGCTTTAGGATTTTATGTTTTAGGATTTTAAATGTCGGCATTTGGCTTTTTGCCATAAAAGTCTACTTTCTTTATTTTTTCGGTTCATATAAACGATACCGGATCAATTTTTAGCTTGCTTTGTGTTGTCTTGATAATGAAAAAAACGGCTCCACCGGTTTTTTTCGAAAAATGCTCAAGCGTTCTGTGGGCATAAAGTATCTGAAATTAATTCTCAAAGCGCAACTTACCTACAGGTAACCCGCCGCCAAGCTGGCGCCATGCCGCACGTGGAGCCGAAATTCGAGTTGGCGTTCAGGAGAACACTGTTCTTTTTTGTACTCATCCTCGTCTACCTAATTCTTGGAGCTTCAGCACTTTCGCTATTGAGGCCGCCACGACATGATAAGGTACATTTTGCTATTATAAAAGCAATTAAAATATGTTTTTAGGGTTCCCTCGACAAAATCGAGCGAATTGACGTGAAGCGTGCAGAGCTGTTGAACGTACTTTGGGCAGAGACGTTGGCGAAATCAGAAAATGATTGGGAAGAGATGGCGAATCAAAAGATGGAAGCTTATGAAAAGGTCAGTAGTCGTGGTACACTTTCAGCTGTTTTTAAGTGCTGGCAGGTGTTTTTGTTTTTGTTTTGCTTTTTCAAAGAACTGTTTTTACGACCGCAATCTTGCTTAAACGCGGCGTTTCTTTGGACAAAGGAGGCCTGTTTTATCGTCTTAATTAATGCTAAAAACAAAAAAAAAACGAGAAAGAGAATGCTTGTGCACCGTACCTCTGTCGCTCTTTCTCTCTCTCTTCTCTCTCTCTCTCTCTCTCTCTCTATGTCTTTCTCTCCGCTTCCTTTTTCATGACCAAACTTTGTGGATTTTTGTAAAAGCGGAAATGCGTTAGAGAGATAGAGAGAGCGAGAGAGAAAGAGAGAGTGAGTGAGAGTGAGAGTGAGAGAGCGAGAGAGCGACAGAGAGAAAGATCTTTATTTAATCTTATTTTTTCCAGACGCTTCTCACCAGCGCCTCATCCTTCGTCGAACAACGCGACTTCACCTTCTGGGGCCACTTTGAGCGAGCGTTCTCGATGATTACAACTATTGGTGATTTTCATATCTTTTAGCGCTCATTAATGCCTCAAAATTCAGGCCCAATCGACTGTCGCGAGCTGTCCACGCTCGGCAAAATGTTCTGCTTTGTGTATTCGCTGCTTGGAGTACCACTCGCGTTACTGTATCTCTCGCACTGTAACAAAATGGCTGCTTGTTTGTGTTCATCGGTAAGGGTTTAGGATTCAGACATGTGTTCAATCTTTTTAAATTGGGTATAGTTTTATCGATTAAATTTTATGCATATAAGCGCGCGATTAAACAAGCCCTGTTTTAAAGGGGCTCCGAAATGAGGTCCAGGCCCCCATGCTGTGATTGCTGGCAAATAGCCAGATGTGACCGCAACGCGACCGCGCGGTATAGCCTTCCGCGCCCGGTTGGGCGCGAAAACGTTTGAATTTAAAAATTCTGATACTATTTTTGGAATCTTCACCGAATTTTGATCATTCCAGACCTTTAAATTATGCAAATTGACCAGAGAATCGCCGTGATCGAGAGACTGGGTGCCTTACAAGGCATTACGACATGTAATCGCCGCGCACTCAAAATGCCGTTTTCGCCCCAAAAAGAATTCGCTTTTTCTAAAATATTTTAGGTTTTTCGCAACTAAATCACTTTCTGGCACTTCTCGGCAGTGGTCCTTGCGTTTTTGGCCACATAGGTTCAATCCCCGCACGCACGAATTTTGACTTCTGAGCCCCTTTAAGCATACCAAAAACGAGACTATTAGGAAACCTCGAGACGACTTTTCGAGACCTTTAAACCTCGGATTCCTCAACTTTCAGACAAAAATTTTCCTCTCCACCTTCAGCCTAATTTTTGTTGGTGCGGTGGTGTACGACATTGTCGAGCAGGGCAGCGATGATACGGTAAGGAATCCTTTTTTCATCAACTTTTAAATTTTCGCCTTTAGCCCTTCATCGACGCCTACTTCAGCGTGTTCCTCCAATTCTCCACGATAGGGGAGGAGGATCCGAGAGTACGGTATGTTCCTTATTTTTGCTAAGGTATTAGGTGCTTCGGATTTGTAGACTAAAATTTTTTTTCAGAGGCGTCTTCACCTATATTTTATGCCTGGCGGGGCTTTCATTGATGTCAGTGACGTTTATCGTCATTCAACAAGAAGTAGGTGAACCTCTAAACTCCAGACAGCCCGCCCAGTCAGCTCGGCCCCCATATGCCCTATTAATGCGCGGAGTATCTCAAAATGTTCGCCGTGGTCTAAAACCTATCGGAAAGTTGTGTGGTTCCGCCGAAAATCGCTAGAAAATTTTTTATAGCATTTTTCCGGCAAACTTTATACAAGCCCAAGCTTAAACTTTTCGACCTCGATTTTCATCTTTTTTCGTAATTTTTTCGTCCCAAATCAAATGTTTTCGCATGCTCCAGATCAAGAGCTACATTTTGGTACCCTTGCCAGCCGTGTATGACAAACTTTAGCCGAGATACCACATTCGGCTTTTGGTCAGGAAAAATTAACACAGGCGACCCCGACTTATAATTCTTATAAAAAAATGCTAGCGATTTTTGAGGGAACCAAACAACTTTCCGTTAGGTTTTAGACCACGGCAAACATTTTGTGGTACTCGGCGCACTAATAGGACATATGGGGGCCGAGCTGGCTGGGGGGGGGGTTATCTGGAGTCTTACCAGGTCAACTTTTTGAGCGAGTTGCGCCCGTGAGGCATCTTGAATAAACGGACTCAATTATTTCAGATTGAAAAACGAACAGCATGGTTCGAGCTGCAGTTCTCATTCTTATTCGGAAGGGCCGAGCGGTGGGCAACCGAAAACAAGCCACGGAGTATGGATCGGGTAGAGGAGGAAGAGGTATGTTGTGGAGCACGAACCTTTTCCCTAATGATCCCCGCTAGCTTGCCTTGTTCAAAAAGCTCCAAGGTCGAGAATTGAGTTTATTTTCAATAATTCGAATTGATTTGAATTGAATTTGAACTTATTAGTCCGATCCCGAAGGATCGCTGCTAGCATCCGCCAATTTTTGGATTTTTAGCGGTTAAAATTATGTTTCAATTTTAGGAAGAAGAAGAGGACGATGACTACTAACTACCACTACAAAATCTAGCATATAATCAACAAACTACAAACTACAAAATTCCTAGGATTTTCTGGAGAAATCTCATTTTTTTGGCTGCCAGCTATACCAAACTCGTGTATTTTCCTATATCACTGCCCTGTCATAAAGATATATCACACGTATTTTACCGCATATTTTACCACGATTTATTCAATCAATATTTGTTACTCGAAAAATGCACTTTTGGCGAGATCATTTAATCACAAACACAGACCGAAAACAACATGGGAAGGTTCTGGAATTTACATACAAGTCATCAGAATTAAAAAAAGAATGGGGCAAATTTGGTGGGAATTATGAATTACCGAAAAACTGGCCCGTTTTTGAGCAACAACCTGTACAGGAGGCGAGATTACAACCGGCAAAGTATAAAAACAAAAACAATACGATCGAAAAAATCAGAAATTGGCAAGAATTAGCATAAAAATACAGGTGATTGGAAAAATCGATTTTGGCAAGGAATAAATTGAGAAAACGACACCGGTCAGGGGAAAGAAGCGAGGAATTTTTGGTAATTGGAAAATACGAAATATAGCATAACTACAGACTACAAATTTTGGGCGGGGTTATGACTTGGAATAAATGGAATCTGGAGGATTACATGGCTTAAAAATCGCTAAAATAGCTGGATTTGTTTGGCTTACATTTTTAGTAAACCTTTAGCTGTAAAATTTTAAATCCCACTTTTAAAAACCATTTAAATTGCTCGATACTTTTTAAATTGGTGATATTTAACACCGAATTCCTATATGCGGTCAGAAAAATTATAAAAAAGTGTCTAAAATATTCATAAGTCATAAAATTTAGCACTAGACTATGCGAAAATCCTATAAACGTTTGCAGGAAGTTAGAATTTGATACGTTTAGCTGTTTTTTTGACGTTTCAGCTCAACCGCCAAAAATCGGATTAAAAACTTTAAACTCTCATTTTTAAGCCAATTTCGAAAATCTTGACAGTTTGAAAACCGCTAAACACCAAACTCCAAACTAAACCTTTTCCAGGCGATCGATTACGCCATGAAACTTAGGAACTGAGCAACCGCTGGTGCTCCAACTGCTGCAGCATGGCATTCTTCTCGTAGTCCCAACAGTTCGAGCTCCCATTCCGGACCGTATTCGCTGTTGAGGCGTACGTACGGATCCTGGAAATTTGAATTTCAATAAATTTGTGCAATTCAATAAGCACACGCAACGCTTTGAAAATGAACGCTCGACACGGCCCGGACAGAGTGAAAATTTGCATAATTTCAAAATTCGTCAAACAGCTTAAATTTCGGGATTTTTAAGGGTCCCGATCAAGAATGTGAGGATTTAAGAATGTTGTCAATTTATTATAATTATTTATGATTTCAGCCATAATTTTTATAGACTTAGGCTTAGGCCCAGGCTTAAGTGTAGAATAGGCTTGGCTTAGGCTTCGCTTAGAGGCTCAGACTCAGGCGTAGGCTTTCCTGGCTTTTCATAAAATTTATTCCAAATCGCTTATATTTTTTGATAAGTTTTTAATAGGTAGATAACTAAAATTAAACATAAGAAAATTTATAAAAACTTAGGCAGAAATTAAAATGGACACATTTGTCTTTTCCGCATGCATAACACGATTTCCCGACAAAAAGTGAAGACATGCTTTTTGTTAAGACAGGATAGCTGAACTTAAAAACATCCACCTTCCGAAATTTCACACCCATCTCCTTGCACGTCCAAACCCACTTTCAGTGTTTTTTGAGCACTTTTGGGGCATTCCCAAACATTCCCAAAATGGCAGACAAATATTGGTGTTGAATAGTGCAACATTCCTCTTCTGACAATCAGAGTGCGCTGAACCAGTCGCCAGACCTGTCAATGGCAGCATTCCAATATGTAAATAGGGTCGTAAATAGGACTCTTGCGGAATTAGGACGTTCGCCACTTTTTTTGGATAGCTGATCGTTGATTAGCTGCCCCTTCTGATGTCATTTTCGAAATAGGCAAAGTACGAACGGTTACTGTTTACGAAAAATAATTTAGATAGAAAAATAAGATTAAAAATATTTGGATTAACGGTAGTTTATACTAAAATGTCGAAAAGGTTAGCTTAAAAAAAGCCTAGACGCCGTTTTTGTTAAAAGAAAATGCGCCTAGAAAATAATTATGGAAATTAGGCCCTTAAGAAAGGTTTTTGAAAATTTCTATTCAAATTTCGTAGAAAGCGATGTCTGACAAAATCGAAAATTAGCGCTGGTTTGAAAAAAAATAAAATTATCGTATTTTTAGTTATGCTAATTAAGATTCCAAGTGCCAGCGTTTTCAGATAGAGTGTGAGAAATTATGCAAATGAGTGAAAATGAGATCAATTAGAACAAGCGACAGGCGCATTCGAGTCTTGCGAGTTTGAAAAGTTTTGGAATATAATGAACGAATTACGGTACGATAGCCTTTGGCTGGAGTACACTAGGATACGTTACGATACGCTACGCTACGATAGAAAATTTTGGGATTCTAGGAAGAACGAAAGCCGAAGGAAGCTTGTAAGTTTGGCGTATTTTTTGGTGTGCTCATCATTTTCGCGGATTAGCGATTACAGTACAGCTACCGTACGCTAATTCAAGCAGCAGTGTTTTTTCTATGTAATTCTTTATAGCTACAGTATGCTTTTACATCACTGTGTACACTGTTCACTATTTTGAGCTCGTACGCGGTGTGCTACAGTATACGATCACAAAAGCTCACTCGGTGCACTTGGATGACACGGCCAAATGGGTGCGCTGTGACCTTTTGGTGTCGAACGGGGCGCCGAGTGGGGATACGGTAGGGATCAGCACCGAGGTCACGTCCTGAAATATACAAATTAGCATCATTTAACGAGTTAAAGTTTTCTAGCACCACAAGTACACTAAGATTTATGATAGTTTACGCTTTTTTGGTTAAAATTTAGCACTTTAAGCCAGAAAATTGAAGTAAGAAGCAAGTAAATTAATTTTTGGATTGTCCAAAAGCTACGGTACTTTTTTAGTTTATTTTTCCCAAACTTGCTGAACCCCAATACTACAGTAGTTACTAAAATATGAAATTTCATGCCATTTGGCATCGCAATCACGGAAGGATTTTGTAGTATTTATTAAATTGCTTTCAAAGCCAGGTTTTTGGATAAAAATTCGTAAAATTGAATAAAATTTACAGTTATTTCTGCGCTTTACAAAATACCTTAAATCTATATCTATACCCTAAAAACTACAGCAGTTTTAGATGTTTCACATGTTAGTATCGCGACCTGGACATTTGAGTTTGTCCTAATTAACATAATTTATTATGCCAATTTTTTGAGTGAAAAGACGGGGACAAGCGACGCTAACAAAGGGGTTTTAGACATGAAAATTTCTCTAAACCGTACAACTCATAAAAGGGCTCCGTTTGGTGGAGTATTGTGGGTGGGACCTGAAAGCTTATGGATTTGCGCCTTCAGTGTCCCTTTAAAATGCCGAAAACTTGAATTTAATCGGTATAACTTACAGTAAAACCGACCGTCTCCGAGCCGAAGTGCGTCATCTTGTAGAGGGCGGCGCCGCACGACGTTGAGACGAGGAAATTCTTCACGGATTTCCGGAACCGTTTGCCCCAGATGATGAACACCCAGAAATTGGAGGAGCAGTTCAACACCAGCAGGAAGTTGCTGATATCCACGAATAGTGAGGCCATCGAGCTCGACATGAACTCCTCTTTGCCGACGATCTGGAATATTTGGAAATTGAAAAATCAAAGTATGAACTTCCAGCCGAGGCAAGATTTGTTTTTAAGCATAACTTAAAGATTAGATCGTGCCTTTAAACCGCGAAGTGACGAAAAATTAAAAAAACCTGAAAATCACCAACTTTTTGGCCACGAACCTATTCCTAGACCAAATAACAGCGAATTTTCGATTTCTGGAGTTTGACCGGTTAGTGAGCTCAATCCATAAGCTATAAACATTTTTTTCCTTCGGTGGCCCTTTAAAGCCCGAAACTTTCTCATCGATACCTCAACCGCCTGCCAATCACCCCCCGGATCGCACCGACCCTTTGTATGCCACTCGGTGTCCTCCGCTGTCACCTGGGGGTATAGCTCAGTGGTAGAGCGCTCGCTTAGCATGCGAGAGGTCTGGGGTTCAATTCCCCATACCTCCAAAAGAATTTTGCTTTTTGGGGATTAGCCTTTTATTTTCGTTTACTATCATTTTTGATGTCCAATCTAGCACCTAGTCCCTAAATCTATCCAAAAACAACCACTCAATATTTGTTAGGCTTCCCACCCAACTTGCACTAATTAGATTTTTGGGTGCATTTTTTAGGATGCTAAATATTCACCGGATTTTTTGTGTGGTCCTAATGGGTTCATGAATCCATAGAATCGCCTAGGAGAGCAGGAATTAAAATTCAATTGGATTTTTTTAGGGTTTTGCAGGGTCCAAAACTCACGTGCTCAAGCAGATCGGCAACGGTGGGCAAGATGTCGGAGATCAGGAACTTGGCGATGACCAGCACCAGCATGATGTTCGCTTTGTGCTCCTTTCTGAAAATGGCATATTGTAGGTGGGTCAGGTTTTAAGGGTTAGTTTGGCTTTATCTAGCTTTTGAACAGAAAACTTGGCTTTTACGTTACCCGAAACCGTAGTCGGCGAGGGTGTTTTTGAATCTTAATCGTCGAAAAAATATACTGTAAGCCAGCTTTAGTAACTTTTTAAAATGGTGGCAGCAAGTTTACACCAAAGTACAGTAACCCAGAAAAATCCACAAAATCCAATTCAACCAATTTTTAAAGAATTCTTTTTACCTGCTATATACCGTAGCTTTCGCCTTGCATCGCCTGTCGATATCCAAATTTGGCGGGCAAAGCTGCCGTCGCTGAGCCACCGCATTTCGCAATTCGATCGAGATCCTCGCCGTCAGGGCGCACAATAGCAAGCAGGGGCACAGCGTGACGAACATCATGGCCAGCACGATGTGGTAGACGGACCAGTAGAGACGGTCCTAAAAATATAGAGACTATTTAATCTATATCTTTAACGTTATAGGCTATTTTACTATACTTTTACTGTTCTATTTTACTGTCTACCCAACTTGAAGAAGTTCAATATAATCGACGCTAAGGGGTTTGAATTTAGAACATAACCGGCGTCCTCAAGAAGTTCAGGTCTTCCCTACAAAGTACACCAAAGTACAAACTTGCACGTGCTTTTAGGATAGTGAAAGTTACTATCCTTGGCTATTTTTGTTTCAGGTTTTACCCACGAACTTTTCCCTCTCAAGTTGGTGCTCAGAATTTCAAGAACTTCAAGGAGTTTCGGAGCAGCTTTGAAGGGATTTGCATAAATTAAAGGGTCTGGAAGAGAGAGAGAGAGAGAGAGAACCGCCAAAACCTACATCAAAAAGCGCCGTCCGGTCAATAGCCGGATAACAAATGTATTGAGTGTCGTCGCGACTCGCGTTCAAGTCAGCACTTATTGTTGCGGTTGTTGGTCCCATTGTTGTTGTTCCGTTTGGAGCCTTTACTGCCTGGCATATCTGAATTTTTGACTTTTCCAGAAATTCCGAAGCTTCCACCTCAACAGCATGCACCTCGAAGAAGCGCGGCAGCGAGAAGAGGCACGCCAGCAGCGAGACGACCAGCATCAACCGCTTGACACGGCTAAAATAGGGAATTTTGGGAATTGGACTCTACAGTACCTTCGCTTCCCGATGGCTCGGTGTTTCAGTGGTTGGCACAGAGCCAAGTATCTGTCGATAGTCAGCGTGAGGACTATCCAGACAGAACCTGAAATATTGAGGTTTTAAAGGTGCTATGAAGGCAGGCAAAAAGGATTTGTAAGGCAAAATTACAGCTTAGAAAATACACTTCGTAAATGTGTAAATTCATACCTGTATGCGTAGTATTCGCAAACGTATAGACGTAAGGATAAATGTGGACGTAGCTCCCCGTGGATATCAGCTTCCCGTATAGCAAATTTGGCAGGGAATACAGAAGGAAGGCATTGCACAGCAAGGCTGTTTGCCACATTGTTAGCGTCACCTGGAAATGAGGGAATTTTGACGGTTTTCAGCCAGTTTTTCTCTGTCGCTGTCGCTGTGGCTCTTTCTCTCGCTCTCTCTCTCTCTCTCGCTTTACCGGTCTCTCGCTCAAACCCTGAAAAATCTGACCCCGAAAGAAACAACCCTGATTCATTTTTGTGCTAATTAGATACTACACTTTTTGACCCCGGACTACGCTCTTTCCTCCCAACACCTCATTTAAGCCCCTTTGCTTGCAAAGGCAACCCGATTCCCTCTTCAAAAAGTATCTGAATGTTTGCAAAATCTCACATTCCACACCACCCTCCTCCCTACCAAATACGCAATTCCCCCCCCGCGCGAGGGCAACTCATTTTACGCGCCGCTCCTATAGACGTCCACCCGTAGCCCCGCGGAAACCTGCCCAAATATTATGACAACGTTCCGTAGCTGGTGCTCCTTCGAGAGAAAAAGAGAGTATATATATATATAAAGAGAGAGAGAGAGAGAGGAGAGAGAAGAGAGGGACAGAAAGCGAACTTGCGCGAGAACTGCCACGTGCAGATGGTGTTTGCCAAAGCCCGAGAAATCCTGGGGTATTTGCTGCGAAATAGCTGCCTCTGGGGGAGCCGAAATTGGAAAAGCTTTCCGGCAAGTTCAGCGGCAGTAGTAGTATGATACTACTCGCCGGTTTCACTTAGGTCTCTGATCGTCTAGAGGGTGTTTAGAGGTGTTTAGCGTAGTCCTAGGGTTATGAAAAAGGTGCAAGAAGGTTATGCAAGCCTTAAGGTATCACTGAAAATTTCTAGTATTTATTTTGGAGCTTTTTTTTTTCTTTTTATCAGGATTGAAAGATACGGTGAAACCCGGACCTTAAATTCCTTTTAGGGCCAATCCCACAACTTTTCCGGTGGTCCGAGGAGTGTAACGTAGCCGAGGCATTAATAGCGAAGTCCTTACCAGATAATACTGGATGGCTGGGGTGCCGGTGCGCTCGCATCGGAGAAAGATGAAAATCGAGAACAGGTTCAGGACGACCCCTGAAAAAAATGAAAATATATTGATACAAGTACCTACAGAATAATCAAGTTAAATATAAAAAGTATGAAAATGCGCGGTTGTTATACTAACATAGTTTTTATTTATACAGCTATGAAATAATACAAAATCTATTACCGGTAAAGACAAACGCCGCCGTCAGGTAACCGTTCAAAATGTGCGATATCATCTCGACGGCGCTCTCCACCCAGGTGTAATCAGTAAGCTCCTCGACACTTGGATTCGAGTCCATACTGAAATCAGAGTCGTTAATTTTTGTATATAAAGCATCGCAAATTCGTGAACGTTCATGAACGCCTCACAAAATTTTAGAATTCCCAGGGCTACGCAACACAACTTTGGGGATCAGTGATCTGCAGAAAACGCTATGAGGAAAGTTTCGTAGTTTGCTAATTTAATCATGATTTTGTAGATGGTCTTGGGGGAATTTTTGGGGTTTTGAGGCATTAGATTATTACATTGAAATTTTGAAACAAAGTAAATTAGGCAACTTTGTGCCTAAAATATTTGAAGAGCTTGGAGAATGCATCCTTTTTGAAGCTTTTGGTGTTTTAAAGGTCCATGCAAATCTAAAATCTATTAGCTAACCAAATCCTTACGGTTTTAGAAATCGCAAAACTTATTAAGACTACCGAATTGAGGTAGAATTCCGAGACTTTATTAAAATACGTTACGGGAGCGAAAAAAAGTTAAAAAGAAATATTTTTCGAGATTTTTGGAGAGCTTGAAAGGGTCATTGAAGTCAGGAATCTATTAGCTAATCAAATTCCAAATGTTCTAGTTTTGGAAATCATTTGAAGTCAGAATTCTGTTAAAGTCCAAGTTTTCATCACCGAAAGCCTTGATCACCGATCTTCCGGCTGAAAATCCGCTAAAATAATGGAACAAGGGTAGTACTTTCTGCGCGGCAACAATATCCACAAAATAGAGAGCGAATGAAAGGGACTAGAACACACACACACACACACACGAAAAGTCCAAAAAACGCCAACTTCCCATTATTCTGTCTTCTATTCGTATACAATACCCCGCGGCACCAACATATCCAAATCCGCCCCTCCACGGAAAAACCAAAGAAGTAGGCGGCGTTTTCATAAAATCAAATCTTATCCCAGTTTTTTGCTGGCTTCTCCTAATCTAGGTGACTCAGGAAAAAAGCGGCTGATTCCTAAGGATTTAAATTAGAAAATCCGAAAATCCTGGTTGCATAAAATTTATAATCATCAAAAACACCCCCACAAAGTGCCCGATTTTTCGGGATCGAAGATCTGGGCAAAGGCGGCTCAACTCTGAATTCTGGACCCTTTTGGACCCAAATTTGGCTTCCCGGCAGGGTAGTGGAATGGACAAAATTTTCCACAGTTTTCTACTGATCAGCGTGACTCAGGGAATCTGTTATTTCCTACGGATTTGAATTGGAGAATCCAAATCCGAAATCAGCCAAAAATCCGTGATGCATAGAACATATAATCATCAAAAACACCCTCACAAAGTGGTCCGTTTTAAGGCATATAGTGGATTGATGTTTTGGGAATGTGGAAATCTGGGCTTATCCCAGTTTAACACCGAGATACTCAAGATTTTTGGATGAATATTCGACTTCCCGGCACGAGCACGCGAATGTACGAGATTGGAAGAAAATGTGGAAAAATTAGTCAGCATGTTTGGGAAAAATTCAAATGGCGCCATGCAATGCGGTAACACGTTAAGTGTCGCGTTGCGTATCGTGTTTATTGGCCTGCCTAATCCCTTTAAAGCTTGCAATCAAGAACCGAAATTCCAGACAAACCGGAGAAATAAAACCGCCGGAATATTCCCAAAAACCCGCCCGGGTCACGCGACCTACAGTAGGAAATCCGGGTCCCCATGAAAAGGCGGTTGTAGCCTCGGGCCTCGGTCCGTAAATCCCACCCAAATTTGTCCGCGCATGAGCTCCGACGTATTTTGCTCACCCCACAAAACCGCGTGGAGTCCTTGAGGGGTTTCTTTTGAAACGAAATTCTAGTCCAGAATCTAGCCGACATGGACTCAGGACAGGAAAAGTACGTAGGGCTACGGATTTACGGATTGGAGAAGGTATTTACGAATTATTCGGCGCAATTCTAGGAACTCCAGACGATATTCTATACCTTAGAACCTCTAGTAGCCGGCGAAAACCAAATAATATGCAAAATGACCCTACATTAGCGAGATGTGCGCGACGATCCGCTACGCAACACTCCCTAATTACGCCCAGACGAGGAAGCGCCAGATGTAAAAAATCGGGAAAGCAAGAAATGCAAGACGAGCGAACGTTCTCCAGATGCGAGAAAAAGCTAAAAAAATCGCGCCGCCCAGACGATGACGAATAAATTATGCAAATTGAGACGCGGCTAGGCGATACAGCTAAATAAATCGTAGTAGTAATAAGCCTACTAATAAGATTCTGAATTATGCAGGTGAACATCTATAGGAATCCCGAAGCGATCAAAATCCGCGAAAATCCAGATAATCGTGCCCTCTGGTTTCACACCCTGATCTTCTGCTTTGCCCTCAAATTTCAGGCTTCACGGTCAGAAATCGCCAGACTCAAAATCCTCATTGAAATTACCCGGATTCCGGAAAACCCAATTGAAATCTCCTCGAAATCCCCTCGCAACGTGGCTAAAACAAAACCCTTTCTTTCGGGCGTGTGACCAGAACACGGCGCGCGTAGACGAGTGGGATTTTCGCAACATTTTTTGGGCGGCGGATTTGGGTTTTTGAGGAAGGTTGATAACTACGTAATTTGTAGCGTAACGTAGTGTTCATCATAAAGGTGGGGAAGCCAGAGAGAGGGATAGATAGAGAGAGAGAGAAAGAAAGTGAGAGAGCGAGACCGAGATTGAGAGAGAGTATGCGGACGGGAGAAAGAGCTCGCTAGACCGCTTTGAACGCGGAATTTCCCTGTCGCTCCCCCTTTAATGGAACGCACAAGGCATTAATATGAAAATCCAGCTCTGACGAACTTTTTAAAGGATCAGACAAGGCATAGCAATGATTTTATTGGCTATTTCTTTCCTTCAGATTCATTTAACACATCACACATTTCCTTCAGAAAAATTGTGAAGAAAATTCATTGCTTACAAGGAGACGTTTTTAGGTGGGCACGGAGTTTTGTAACAAGACCTAGCTCATTCGAAAGCGCTTGAAAAATTGAGCAAGATCCCGTTTTCCATTTCTGCGAAACGATAGCGTTTGATTTTTAATAATTAAATTAAAGAATTGACAGAAATTGGCATGATTCCCCTCGCGCGGAGCGATTTCCTACCAAAGACCCCCTCTGTCAGAAAGCCAGGCCCCGTCTTCCCCTCCCCATAGCGATTTGGCGCAGTCGGTACGGCGTTTGCCTCTCACGAATTTTTTTGCACTTTTTGTCAGTTCGAACCCTGAGCCCAGAATTCGTTTTGCTTTTTATTTTAGGAGGCTAAATTTATTATTTATTTTAATTTAATTATCGCAATGCGTTACATAAATGTCTGAACAGCATCGGTGTAGGCGCAAGCGGGCCAGTTGATCCCTGAGTGGCGAGTGCAACGCTACCGGTTTGGGCCATACCACAAACAAAATTAATTTTGGACTAGATTCCACGTTTAGAAAGTGTTCAGGAATTAAAAAGCAAAACGAATTCTGGGCTCAGGGGTCGAACTGACAAAAGTCCAAAAAAATTTCGTGAGAGGGAAACGCCGTACCGACTGCGCCAAATCGCTATGAGGATGGGAAGACGGGGCCTGGCTTTCCGACAGGGGATCTTTGGAAGGGAGTCGCTCCGCGCGAGGGAATCATGCCAATTTCTGTTTATTCTTTAATTTAATTATTAAAAATCAATCGCTCTCGGTTCGCAGAAATGGAAAATGGGATCTTGCTCAGTTTTTCAAGCGCTTTCGAATGAGCTAGGTTTCGTTACGAAACTCCGTGCCCACCTAAAAACGTCTCCTTGTTAGTTTTTCCGGTCCCTTTAAAGCCCCAGAAAATCCAGCTAAAACCTAAATAAACCCTAGACAAATCCAGCACAAAAATTCGCATTCCACGCTCATAGATCGCCCCCTCACCCCTAAAATATCTCGATTTGTGACCCCCTAAAAAGCGCCAAAAAATTCACGCCAAACTTCTGGGAAACCCCCTATGGAAAAACGGAGGGTAGGGGGAAGAAAAATGGGCTGGGTCGTTGGCCCCCCGAGGGCTGGCTGAATACTCAATAAGATCCGGTCCTTCATCCCTTTCCGCCTTTTGAAGCCGACCGTAATGAGAAGCAAACACACGATGACCATGGCCCAGCAAAAAAACTGCCAGAAAAATCAATTCCGACGTTGCGAAAATATTAGCTGGGGGTTCAGATTACCGTTCTTCGGTCTGGCGCAAAGGGGAGGTAGAGGGAATGATTTTGGCGGGGGTGGCGCCGGCGCAGGATATTAATTTAGAATTCTTTGCGTTGGTTTGTGCTATTTATTTTCTCTAGAAAACTCGTGCATTTTAGCGAGAGCACGGAGGCAAGCTATTGCTAAAAATTCAGGTCTGTGGTTTAGCTTAAAAGTGCTTCATTTCTGCAAAATTTGCATTTGCAATGTTTCCTAATTTCTAAGAAGGAGCGAGAGCAAAAGAGACAGAGAGGCAGAGAGAGAGAGAGAGAGAGAGAGAGAGAGAGAGAGAGTTAGAGAGAGATTAAAAAAAGACAGAAAGAAGAAGTTATACGTACATAAACAGAATTATTTATTCGCTACGAAGCTGACCACTAGACAAATTGCAGCTCGAATTGCTCCTACGCAAAATATTACTCATTTTCAATTTTTAGTTTGCCAAATTCGAGCCATGATTTAATTATAAAATTGCCGAAAAACACCTTTGCACGCAATAAATGCTAATAAAATTATCGGCAAGAGTGCCGGCTAGCCGGCGAACTTTTCCTGACGCCACTGACTTTTCTAGACCAACCATAAATTAGAATAAAAATGGGATGTGTCGTCGCGGGAGGCCGAAAAAAGGCAGAAAGAAGAGAGTGAAGTGAAAAATGGAAAATGTAATGCAAAATTGGCGGGTACGCTCGGTTCCAAAAAAAGGCAACGGACCCTGGATACCCTGAATTTGGCCTAAGGTGTTGGTGTATGGATACGGAATTTTGAGCTGAAAGTGATAGTACTTATAAATCTAAGAACAGCAAATATTTCCTTAATAATTTCATTATAATAAATGTAAAATGGTGTAATTATTTCGTTTTTGATACAACATTTATTGCTAGGCATAAATTAGCTTGTCAAAATTTTAAAAACTTGAAACTGCTGATTTGAATGAATTTTTAAAAGTTTAAAATTATAGAAAATGCCAACCTGAATGCAAATTTCTCGAATTTAGCGTGCTAAATAAAGAAAATAAAACATGCAATATTGTCAGAATCCAAGTATACTGTTTCAATTTTCTTTATGAAAACTAGATGTAAATTTTAAACACAAGTTATAAAGCGAATTCGATACGGAAACTCAATAAAAACAATTTGAGGCTTGTTAAAGGGACAGTGACAGTTCAATTTCTATGGATTCCGGCCAAAAACTATGCAAATCCTTACTTAGAAACGCACGGACCAGTACGGAAACCCCTCATTTTCCAGTGATGTGTGATACGCGAAAATACCCCGGACACAACCGGGGGAATTCCCAAAAAATTCTGTGATTGAAGCCCGACAAGGCCGTGGTTAAATACGGCGACCGTTACGGTAGGTGGCGGAGAAAATCCCTGGGTCCGGGGAATTCCGTGCGAACGCCCTTTTTAGGTGGGGAAAACCCCAGGAAAATACACGCCAAAGTACATGGCAGATTTGATCAAAAACGGTGAAGGCTTTGAAAATGGCGGGCACGGCAAACACTTGTAGAAATAAAGAGATTGTGAATTTAAGGCTGTCGACGTGACTTTAGCAAGATGATGCGGCTTCGGTTGCGCGGAAAATTCTTTGCGGAAATGCAAAGTGAACGCGGCTTCGAAGCGCAGAAAACCACCGGGAAGCGGCTGTTTGGTTGGTTTTCAAGAAAATGAAGCCAACTTCCGAACACTACATTCTGTTCTGAACCCCGGCTAGACCGAAGCAATGATTTACAAAAGTTTTCCAAGCCACAACAAGACCATTTTAAGCCCCCACTGTGACGCTGTTCCCTCTGGAATCCTGAAAAGGCGTCAACTCATGAGAGGATGATTTTCAAGCGGTGGGAGGAAGGAGGCTAAGGAAAAAATGGAAAAATTCCAGACTTAACGGCCTTCGGGAAATCAGGAAAGTAGTCATGGGGAAGCAAAACAGCGGGTTATGACAGTGAATAGGGATTGGTAGGACCAAGGCTCAAAATCTACGCAACTCTGGAAGCGGCTGTGGCTTCAGGAGATCGCCTAGCAATTGAGGCAAACTAGCAAAGATTCTTACGGCTGCCAATTTGCCAAATGGTGTCTCCCAGCTTGCCCAAATGGAAAAAATCTAAAAAAACTAGTCATCAAAGACTACAGTGTTCCAGGGCGAATTTGGCTTGTAAATGCCTTTAAAGGGGCCGAGAACGAAAAACTTGGGTATTAACTTAAAATCAAATCCACAACGGTTTCACGTTCGTTTCTGGCTTCTAAATCCTTTAAACCCCAGAGAAGAGAAAATAAAGGAAGGCCGAAGAAAATCCATAGACGGGTTTTGAATTTGGACCGCGAAGAATAAATAAAGTAGAAAAGCCAGCCCACAGGCATTTTTTCACTTCCGGAGCCCTTGAAGAAAAGGCGCAAATGTAAATTAAGAGCATAGTAAAAAATGACAATAAAATCCATAAGCTGACTTCACCTTGTCTTTAAACCGCCCAACAGACGAAATACGTGAAAAATATGAGCAAAGTGGCACCCTGGAAAAATAAGGTAAAGAAATCCGAGCTAGTAGTGTCTGCGGGGGTGTTCGTCTCCAGGCTCAAACGCTTATTAGAATTCCAGGCGGGACCCAAATTATTAGGACGACGAGACGCGCCTATCGACAGCACCCTCCGTCTGAAGCCTCAAATTGCAGAGAGGCGAGGAGGAGGAGCAGGAGCAGAAGCGGAGGGCGGGGTAGGTGGAGTCGGCGAATTAGCCATTCACGCACAAAACCCACCAACCCAGCCCTCATTCTCACACTCACATACACTCCAATTCTGGGACACCCCCTAGCCATGCCAAAAACAAACAAGGGCTCGTCAAGGTTTCGAAAAATCAAAGCCACAACTCCCAGAAAAAGCCAAAAACCAGCTTGCGGAGGAGGAGTAGTTGAGACTTTGGAAAATCCCCTTTTTGAGAGGTTTGCTGGTTTTAAAAGACTTTCAAGGCTGGATTTGAACTTTGATACCACAAGATATTTGCTTATCTGGTTAAACGGAAAATGATTTTTTTTTGAAGAATTCTGAAAAGTTATAAAAGCAGCAAAGTACGCCTCTAAGACTTAAAGCCAAAAACCAATCTAAAATCCGTCATTTAGCGGGCTTTTTGAATCTTGAAGGGCTTGTAGAAGCAAATCGTGAAATTGGTATGGTGAATTATTTGCTAAAAGGCAATAAAAAACGACATCGCGTTTTTGCATGGATTTCACTCAAACATCAAATTAGAGTCGCCAATTTCTCGGTTATTGGCTATTTTAGGAAAATTGCAAAAACAGCAAGAAATTAACGATTGCAATTAGTGGCTATTCACGTCAAACCCCACTTTAAATACAAAGAGAAAACTTCAGAATACGCCTTTTCTATGTACCATCAATTAAAATACTCTACAAATGCACGAAAATGACTGAACGCATCCCTAAAAATATATATAATTCATACCTTTGCTTTAAAATTGAAAAGTGGAATTCAATGCATTATACCATTTACATGAATTTCAGCATAAGCGAGCAAGCAGTGTATCGCAAAGAATGATATGAATCTTGCTCTTCCAGGCCCTTTCATATAGCTGACTGCAGAACATTTCTATGGAACCTGACATTAACCAACCAAGAATTCTGTACCCGTCGCCCGTCAGCCACCCCCATTACACCTTTATGTAATTTTTTTTGTTATTTTCGATTTGTAAGCACACGGAAACGTCTAGGCTGATGTGGGGAAAATTCTGGAATTGTCCACCAGTCGTCAGTACCAGGGATTCCGCCGTGCGAATCCCAAAAATATGCAGAAAAATCGCAACCCAACCCATGGAATTGTCTCGAACCGGATTAACCCCTGGGGATTCTTGGATCTGTCTCTGTCTCGGTCGCGATCTCTGTCACTCTCTCGCTCACTCTCTTTCTCTCTCTCTCTCTCTCTCTCTCTCTCTCTCTCTCGCTCTCTCTCTCTCACTCTCTCTCAGGGTCTACGGTTTGTATTTTGACGGCCAAGGTTTTCGGCACGTTCGAAGACCAACGACGCTGATGATTGAGAGGCGCTTGACGTAAGCGATTGAAAAAGAAAATTTTGAAATATAAAAAATACCTGGCTTTCTGCGCTAGCTGAGTCGATCAAACTTTCAGGCATAAATTTCCTTGAAATCCGAATGAATCGAATTTATGAGATTCAGTTTTCGTAATTGGACCCGACGATCCTAAGAAAGAGAAAAATCTGGTAAAAACCAGGTCGCGTGCAGTGCTGAACAGAATTCCAGATTTAATCCGGATTATTGCTACTTAAAATTGAAATCAGAATAGAGTAATATGCAACTAGCTCGTTCGCTCGTTTTCAGACGAAACGTGAGAATTTCGAAATTTGGTAAGAGACAGTTTAAATTTTCTATCAAACATATCGGTATCTACAAAATCTTTTTGTCTATTTTCGACCTCTGCTGCAGCGCGGAATCCTATTTTCCAGACGTTCCAAATCAACATTCATCCAAATTTCCGGAAGATCTTTTTATAACCTTTTTATAATCTGGCTTCTGGGCGCGACGCAAATTAGGTGCGCCCCTAAAAAGGTGTTGTTTAGGAATTCAAGCCCAGCCGAGCACCACCACCCGGACACCGCCAATTAACCCCGGGGGTAGGTGGTCAAGAATCGCTTTGCTCAGATCTCGGAGAGAGAGATAGAGAAAGAGAGAGCTGTTGAACGTATAGCTTCGGAAGCCCCAATTTTTTCGGAATCCGGTCTTTTCAAAGTACTGCGATACGGTAAACAAGAGGTAAAAAATGGACGGAAATCAAAAATGAAAAATGTGACGTGCTCTTAAAGGACCAGTGAAGGCAGAAATCCTAGAGATTTTTATACAAATCCACTTTATACACGGGCCGATTTTTGAAATATCTCCAATGTTTCTGGTGTTACGGTAACCTAAGAAGCTCTAAACCCCTCAGAATTTGGGTTCTAAATCCTGATTTGCGCCTTTCATACCTTAAAAATCGAGAAAATCGACAAATACGTCCAAAAAATGAGCCCCAAAAAACCTACCCAATCTAGACGAAAACTATAAATTATTAGCGCCGTTTTTCACCTCACAAAGCCCCAAAAATACCCCAGAAAATAATCTGAAAGTAACAAAATTAACCGGAAAATATTTACTAGAAGGTCGATAGGTAAATCAGGAAAATCGCACCTTTGGCGGAGTCCCAGAGCTTCCCAAAAACGGGGAAAAGTCATCGATTAATTCATGCCTCTGGCAAGGTACACCCAGAAAACAAGCGTCTCGTTAGTGGTTAGGTGGCGGGGCGTCAAAACCGCATAATCAGATCTATTCCCTTAGGGGGAGGATCCAAAATAGAGGCGTAGAAAATAGCACAACCATCCCGGCCGGATATTAGACGTGACCGCGACGACACCTACACCACCCAGTGCTTCAAGCCTGACACCCCCTTTTTTGGGGCCAAATCTCGTTTCCGGTGCGCGTGCCTCGGCTATTCAAGGCCTGTTCGGGAGATGGGGTAAACAAATGAGAACTGTGAGGAGTTTAAAGGTGTACTTACTTGAGTGAAAAGGGTAAATTGGGTGTTCTGAAGCGCAAAATTACACTTTATTGAGCTCAAAATTCACTGCAACCTCGGCGGAGACAGGGCCGGCTAGCGGGGAAAATTTGAAGGATTGAGGGAAATAGAACATTACAAAAATTTTGAGTGAATTGTAATTTAGAATTGGATAATTGTAATTTAGAGAATCCATTTCAGAACTAAATTTATGTTCGCCAGCTAGTAAAAACGATACAAAAAGATTAAAAATAATATAAACAAGTAAAATACGAAAATAAAATTTACCGTAGCTGAGTGATGTAGTCTAACAAGGGAAGGGCACGTGGACGAAGTGGAATTTCGCAAAACCCTCGTGGCTACCCCCGGGTAATCGACTATGGAGAACACGATGCCGTTTTCCGATTTTCCTGCGGAGGCCTGTGGACAGAGATACAGCGCTTCCGGAAAATGACGATTTGCATGCGAAAAATTAGAATCCGGGGAAGCTTTATTAGACTCGCTCATCAGTATGGAATCACCGGTCGAATGGTCGATTGGTAAGCAACTCGCTTGATCGGATACTGACGAGGGTACGGATCCTCTCACGATTTTTTCGTTTTGCTTTTTGACAGGAATTTTTTGCACAAGTCCAGAATTTCCTTGACTTCGACAAATTTTTTAGAGTGATGAATATCCTAGATTTAGCTATCCCACCAAACAAATTAAAAATTAAAAAATATTGGCGAGAATGGGCCGCCATCCTCCCATCAGGCGAAAGTTTTCTAAAGTTTGTGAAAGTATTTTAGATTTGGTTACTCTGCAATAACGTAGGTATTAATTAAAAATTTATAGCTATCGCGGCAAAAACAACAATGAAACCTCGTTCGCAAAACACTGGTCAAAAAGCAAAACGAAAAAATCGTGAGAGGATCCGTACCCTCGTCAGTATCCTATCAAGCGAGATGCTTACCAATCGGCCACTCGACCGGTGATTGCATACTGATGGGAGAGCCTAATAAAGCTTCCCCGGATTCTAATTTTTCGCATGCAAATCGTCATTTTCCGGAAGTGCTGTATCTCTGTCCACAGGCCTCCGCAGGAAAATCGGAAAACGGCATCGTGTTCTCCATAGTCGATTACCCGGGGGTAGCCGCGAGGTTTTGCGAAATTCCACTTCGTCCACGTGCCCTTCCCTTGTAAGTTTTTTCAACCCTAAAAATCAAGATTTTCCATGCGAAAGTTAAGATAGCTGAAACCAAAAATTTCAAAAAAGTTTTAAACTTTATATTTTTTTAATTGTTAAAACTTTAAATTAATTGAAAAACCCGGTGTTTTCGGAAAAGGCCCCACGCATCAACTTTGGAATGCGCAAAGCCGGCTGATCAGGAGAACCGTCTAGAGCAGTTAAAAAACTCGAACAAAATTATAGGTCTCTAGGGGAAAGGTTGTTTAGCGCGAATCGTTTTCTACCACAACAACAACAGGTTTTAGACGGGGTTTTATGAGGTAACTCCAAGGTGAAGCTAGTTACATGGTACGTGCTAGATAGATTTTTGATCGTATTTTTAGGTAATTTTTGAAGTTTTAGACTAATACCAGGGTTGAAAAGCCGCTTCGCGACTTTTCAACCCTGGCCCCGTCTGATCCGATAATATTCTTCACTTTGCATAATTCTCACGATTTTCGATGACAAAAAAATGAGTAACGCTACCTCTCTTGCCTTATATAGGCTACCGCAACTTCCGGCGTATGCTAATTGTTTCCTAATAAAGAGGGTGGCCCATTTTTCAACAAAAAACTTAATTTTAACGTCAAAAACTGCTCATTCTTGAAAATTTTATTAGCGTGCAGTCATCCCTAGACCATTACGCATCTAATGACGTATCAAACATGCCCTTAACTACTCCCCTTATTAAGATACTACTGGAACAACCTGACGGAAGTTGCATGCAAAGTGGCACACACTCACACACACAGACACTATTTTTTTATATATAGTAAGATTTTTGCTAAAACTTATCATTTCAAAATCTGGCAGCTTGATTCTAGTCCCAAAAATATATTCCGGGCAGGCATACTGTAATCCCGAACGGTTCTTTGTTATGTTGACTGGGCTTATAGTTCGTGGAAATTTTAGTAAGGTTTAAGAGGTTTTTCGGGTGTTTTCGAGGGCAGAACAAGTAGCATAATCTTTCTTATCTCCCTCAAAAATCCCTTCCCTTTTTTAGTGCAATCGGATAATTGAAAAAGGGTCTTAAAAACGTGGATTTTTGGACCGCGGGATGCGGTAGGTGCCAAAAATGAGAGGGCGAGAGTTTAGAGAATTTCTATAAAAATGCAGTTTAAAGATTACCTTAATTTGCGTTGGGTACCACGTAGCTTAAAGTCAAATTAGTCCAGCTTTAATTGATTGAGGTAACGCATATGGTACTTACCATCGCATACGGTAGCAAGAGCTCTTTTTGGAGCTAATAAATTATATAGTAACTTTTAGGAAGTCCAATATCATGCGCTCCGTTGCGATACTCTATACGTGTTTTTCGAGCTGTGTTAACCCGCCCCAAATCGACCTTTTCGGGTTCCCATTCTATAGGTTCTCTGACCAAATAAACCGGGGGGCGCCACGCTGCTTCCTCCTACGTTCTGTTGCTGATAAAGGTATTTGGGCATCACTTGCACTCATCAGCCATAATCCGGACTTTTTGTTATAGCTTTCGAGCGAGAAAGAGAGAGAAAGAGAGAGAAAGCGAGAGAAAGAGAGAGAGAGCGAGAGAGATAGAGAGAGGGAAAGCGCAAGAGAGGATGAAAGAACGATAGATAGAGAACGACGAGAGAGAGAAGCTAGATACAAATATACTGACCATCCAATCAACTATGATAGCCCGGAAACGCCACTAATTTCTGCAACCAACCCATTAATCCGTACGTGTCCACTGTAGTCCCCGGTACTACGTAATTGATACGAGTGCCACATTGCTGGGGCTAGAAACAATTTTTTTGAATGGGTCACGAGATCCGAGCTACGACGCAATCCTCTGCACACATCCCACTAATCTTGACATTTAAGAGCGCATTTGTATGTACAGATACTTCCGGTGGTTCTTGAGGTTTTGCGGGGGGTGGGGAGGGGGTATTTGCGAGTTGTATAGGGATTTGGACTTGGAAGTGTTCGTTCTGGGGATTCCGCATACTGTAGGGATGCGCACTCACGAAGACACCAGGAAGGGAAAGGGGTACGGTAGGGAAAGGGCGTGTATTAGGAGGGCATGCGGTGGATGAAAAGGGGGCGAGAGAGTGAGAGAGAGAGAGAGAGAGAGACAGAGTGAGTGAGTTCGAGAGCGAGAGCGAGAGCCAGAGAGAGCCGGTGAGAGTGGGAGAAAGAGAGCGAGAGAGGGAGCGAACAACCAAGTTTTAAGGAATTTTTCTCAAAAAAAAACATTTGGTTTTTCCGACCCTGCGCTTTTCCATGTTATGCCTATTGACACCCCCGCCTCACCGCTACAAAGTCTTATTTTGGAGAACCCTTTTCCTGAAGGAAAAAAAAACGAAAAATACCCCTAGGGAGTGAGTGGGAGAGTCAATGACTTGACTTCCGTGCGTAAATAGTGGATTCGGTGGGTGTGGCGTGATGAGGGTAATTAAAGTTTGAAAGTTTGTTTTTGAGCCTGCGTGAGCGGTTCCGGGAGTAAATGAGCGACCTAGATGGCTTTCAGATACCCTGGAAAATGGATGGCGGTATGAGCTGGAAAGTATGTTAATGACAGTACGTGGATACCCAAGCAAAATCGGGAAATAGGCCAGTAGTGCGCGTGCGTATCAGCCCTTTAAACCCACAAATCACGCCGCTAAATGGCCAAAAATTGCCTTAGTTGAAGGCCGGGGGTACTGTAAATGGCTGCCTTGTGTCTTTAAGACCCGCGCAAAACCGTCCGCATCCGCCAAAGAACTACCGAAAACCCACAAATTCCAACAACTTATACATCCTAATAACAAGATCTTTGTTCCCCTCCACCTACTCATCTTGGGAGAGCACTAGTTTTGCACCGAGTTTTGTCCTAGTTGTGCCCAAGGCCTCACGTATCCGCAATTTAGGGTTTCGCCTAATGAAAACCGGCACCGGAAATCGGCTCCAAAATGTGAAGGTTTGGCAAGAAAATCTACAAAAAAAAATTTTAAAAACCTAAAACTGGCCAAAAATCGTAGATTTTCTGGCCCCAGAAGTAAGCCTAAAATTAAATTTTGCTATGGCTACCGTACCCCAAAATACCAAAAATGAAGGTTGCGCGCAAAATTTGGGCCTTATATCTTTTACTAAATCTGTTTTTCAGGAATTTGGGATTAGTAACCGTAAGTAGGCGTAACCTGATCGGCTCTGAGGTCGAAAATATTTTCGAAAATGCACAGCTTTGCAGAGATATCTACAAAAATAGTGTTTTTACAGCTAGCTTTCTATGTCTCTAGTTCTATCTCCCTCCCCTCGTTCTCTCTCTCTCTCTCTCTCTCTCTCGCTCGCTCTCTCTCGCTGCCTCTCTCACGGGTACGTGCAAGTTAGGGTTTCGTCCTCAGAACGATATATCCGAAAACAATAAGATCAAGAAACATAATATGATACTATGGCTACCGTAACCCAAAAACGTGTGTAACGGCCCTATGCTTTCATTGAATACGCTGATTTCCCAGAATGAGTGCAAAAAATCGCCAATTATCCTCCGGTGGACCGGACCGGAAAAAGAGGGCTCAGAAAAATGGAGATTAAGCCGGGGGAGCATCAGCTAAATAAAGACCGAGGATTGGAGATAATAAAAAGAATGGGGAATAATGAAGGATTGGCTGAGATTCGTTCTTGGATTTGTATAAAAAATGGGTGCCGCTTAGCAAAAAGTTTAACAAGCCTTCCGGAGATGGACAGCGAAATGGTAGCATAGATTCAGATGGCTTTGCTAATTCGTTGCCTTGTTTAATGTAATGTATGTAATCTGATATTTTTAAACGTTGGTTTTTACGCAATTTTTTAAGCCAAGCTTCATACTAAAAATTCCCGTTATAAAGCCAGGCACAATATTTCACGGAATCAAAGTTCTCGGAAAACGCCCTAAATACCTTGAAAACCAGCTGCCTACCCCAGGACAATACCCCTTCCACCTGCCCCTTTGATCCGGGAAGCAGCCGTTTTTTTCAGCCGAAAAATTAGCGATTCCCCCGCAAAAAGTGGAGACTCCGCAAAAATTGGAATGGGAAGGACGTCACCTCAAAAATAGCTTCAAAAAATAGCCCTAAAAATACATCATTCTTCATGGCTAATTGGTACACGGTTAAACACGCGTTCGATCTCTTTTCGCTAGCTCTCCCTCCGCTAAATTCGAAAAATCAAGGCAAAATGAAAACTATAGTCATTTTGTTGTTCTGGGACCCCTTTTTGGTCCCTTGGCATCAAAAAATTTCCGGAAAACAAGAAATTTCCAGTCATTTAGGCAATATGAATTAACACGGCCATTAAATTATCGAGGAATTGGTTAAAACAAGTTAAGGTTATATAACGGTAAAAGGAACCATATTATACTCACCATTTTTATGGAATTTCCGCGTTAGAATTGAATATTTAGCGTGGAAAAATTATGCGGTCTAGCACTAGCAAATTCGGTAAGTTTTTTGTCTGTTGACTGAAGTTGATGTCTTTCCTCATGGCCTCCAACCCGCTTCTTGGTTTTATGACCCAAACTTGGCTGGGGCGTACTTGACTTGACTTTTAGTACCGTATCCCGGCCTCTCTCGCTCTCTCTCCCACTCTGTTATTTCTCCGAATTTTAGGGCCAATAAACCGGGAGAAAAAACGTGACAGTTGTCGAGATACTCTGGGGTTGAAAGTTGTTCAGATCGCAGGGTGATAAGCGGGATAAAAACAGGACCATGTATCAAAAAGTCAATCGTTATTAAAAGTCTTTGGAAACGCGAAAATCCACCCCTTAACCCGACTAGGTCTCGACACTTGCATGACACTTTATTGAAGCGCGAAACGGCGTTTTAGTGACGCTTTGAATCGATCAAAATGAGAAATTACGGTACGATTTTAAGCGCTTGAAGCGTCGTGAGGTATTACGCGTAGCTGTCAAGGTCTAATCGGCGAAAAAAGTCAAAATTGATCATTTCTAACCCCCTGAAGTTTCCGTTTTGAAAATTTCAAAATCATTCGACAGGGAAACAATTAAAGTTCAAGCCTCTTGAAGCCCCTTCCGGTTCAAGCATCTTAGAAACCTTTCCCTGAGCTTTTTGTGGGTTTTTGTCGGAAAGTGGAGGATTCCGGAAAAAATGCTTCCAGACAGAAAACCCGCCAGTTTCAAAGAACAGCAACATTTTTTGGGCGAAGACGTGGTAAAAACGCTTCCAAATAAATCCCACACCCAAAAAATTCTGAAGGGCCCACCCCCGCCCAATGATCTCGAATCGGGCCGTGGCCAAAATTTATAGCACCCATGGATTACCCGGTCATTTGTCCCCGCATCCAAATGGGGCACCAAAAAAGAGAAAAGATAGAATCGTCTAGCCGCCCGCCCTCGTCGCGTCAGATAGACACGAATAAATTCAGGGGGGACCCGGAAATTTGGGTTTTTGGCGGTGGAAGATAAGAAATGGATAAAACCCAGGCTCGAAATGAAAAGGTTTTCTAAAAAAAATCATAAAAATTGCAATTTCTTCTTTTCGGGACGCTATTTAAAATTAATTAACATAGTTTAAATATATGCTGCTGTACATACACCATTTTGCGAGATTTTACTAATTTATATAACTTGAGACTAATTTGATTAATTCATTTTAAATTTATTCTAAATTAACTAGCTAGAATTAATTTAAAGTTTCGAGGCTAATAGGGGCCTCCCTGGCCCTTTAAAAGTCGTGAAACTGGCAGAAATCAGCCTCTGTAAATCTAATGAAAAATCTATGAAGATCCTGAATTGATTCGCTTTTTAAAGTTAAGATCCACGAACCAAGCATGGAAAATCTACGAAAATTTTTCTACAATAGTACGCTAATGATCCTTTAAAAGGCCCGAACCTGCAGAAAACAAGCTGATGTCTCTTAACATCCTAATAAGCCACTTAATCCAAAAAAACATGCCCGCCTGTGCTCAAAAACGCCATTCACCCCTTACTCGCACGCACTTGCTGGCCACGCGTCCAAAATTCCGCTAATTTGCCCTAATTTACTCCTCCCTAGCCATCCGGCCAACGCACTTTTCTTGTAGCCGGGTTTTTGATGCACTTTTTGGCACGCGGCCAGCAGCTGACTGGCGCGTGAAATTGGCCGAATTTGTAGCCGGGGGTGTCTCAAAGCACAATTGGAAGCATACACGAAAATGTGGGAAATTCTGGGGATATGCAAAATTTAAAAACCAATTATAAGCCTTCAAAATATCTTCAAAAACCAGGAATGTTTCTAACAAGGGAACCACCTAAGGTCAAGGTGGCGTTTCGTTATGGGACCCAGCTTATTTTGTGCAGAATTTTTTGCTGATTTCGAATCCGCTTTTATTTTTTGCTAAATAGCCCAATTTAAAAAGTTACAGCGTTTCAAAGTTCCATTTTTCCCACATTTTCGAACTTCAAAGTCATTTATCTTACCTTTCCGTCTGATTCCTCAAAAACGAATATCGCCATCGTATTCAGAAAAATTTTCTTTATCGAATGAACTATTTAACTCAAAATTGTTGAAAATCGAAAAAATCGGCGATACTTGGTATGGACTCCGTTTTTTGTATGGGAAATGGTGAAAAATTGCCTATTTCACACCCCCGTAAGTGATCGTCGATAGGCCGTAGCGCACTAATGAAATATACCAATCGAATCAGAAAAAAATTCTCTACAAGATAGGCTATTAAAAACCGACTGTCCTATTAAAATAAAAAAGTTGGGCATCGTGACAGATGACTTCCTGCGGGCACAAATATGACCTTAAAATCGCTATAACTTTTTAAATTGGGCTATTTAGCGAAAATTGAAAGCGGGTTCGGAATCAGCAAAAAATTCTACACAAAATAGGCTGGGTCCCATAACGAAATGCCACCTTGACCTTAGGTGGTTCCCTTGTAAGTCACAAGGTTTTGCATTGTTTAATTAAAGAAAAATCAATTATAAAATGGAAATTCCTTCCGTTCCTGTTTCCATCCAAAAAGGCAAAGGTGTTCGCTTCCCACCCCGCGCCCCACATTGCGTGCCACCGTATAATATATTAGATTTTTTCCTTGGGCCCCACAGCTCGCCCCCGTCGCAATGTTTGACGAATTTTTCCCTGGAAATGCCCTGATGTGAGAAAGATCAGCCCGAGGGAAAGCTATTTAGGGATATTTAGGAACGGATGGCAAACCGGATGGGTCAGGGTGAATCTATTAATGTGTAAATAGATTCCTATGAGCAGGAAGAGCGAGGCTTCTGGAATTTGTGAGCACAAGCTTTAGGTCTGCAGAGGAGCCGGAGTACAGTGAGAATGAGGGTGAGAAAGCGTTATAGATAGTAAGTGAGAGAGAGCGCGAGAAAGCGGGAAAGCGAGTGGCAAGGAGAGAGAAAGAGCGAGAGAAAGAGAGAAAGAGAGACAGAGACAGAGACAGAGACACGGAGAAATTCGAAAACCCATTTTCTGAGCTACGCAAACTTAATTTGAATGGACAGATCGAAAAATAGGATTTCATCTGTTCGGTTTTTAAGAATATTTTTAACTGTTCTAAGGTTTACAAAAATATTATCTGCAAAAATTTAATTAGATGCAATTTTAAAAATGTAGAATTTTTTAAGGAAACTAAAGGCCCTTCATCCTCAAGATCAAAAACCAGATCAAATTCCAACATTTTCGATCAAAAAAAAAATCCACCCCATTAAGCGCATTGGTGACCAAATGGCGGGTGTGTTGGGCCACACACAAGGCAAACGGCCCCTGGGCCCCCAACCCCAAAACGAAGGGTCAAATTTCGGCGGCGGCGCCTCGGGGCCACACGACGTGTTCATCGCCGAGGTGGAGGGATTTCGCGAAAATAGACCTGTAGTTTTTCGGGGAGCAGGAAGAGGGAGAAGCAGTGTGATGCGTGTTGTGACCTTTACAATATGGCTGCCTCAAAAAATGGGCTATCCGGTTCGTAATGTTGCTAAAAACGGGAGCGGAAAGGACGTTTTTTTGAGCAGGAGCTTTTAAAGAAGCAAGTAAGGCTGAATATTTAGTATTTCACTATCCTGACCCATGATACTACGCAAAAAACACCTGAAACGTCTAGAAGATCTAAAAAGCTCGGAAAACCCCAAGAAACGCTACATAAAGATACTACAGACGCGTCGAACTTGACAACTTTCAGCAGTTCTTAAAGCAGTTTTAATTAGGCGCTATTAAACCTTCTAAAACCCTAAAAATTGCACTGCGCTTCCACCTTTTAAAGGCGATCAAAAATACAAAATAAAAACACATATTGCTTTAAACTATTAAAAAGGCAGAGATTTGTAATTTTTAAAAGCGGAAATTGAGAGCAAAATCCAATTTGAATCACAAAAAAGAACTTCTGAAACGTGCGCGTCCACTCGCCAGCCTGGAACATAAAATTAGAATTTATGGGCAGTATAAAGTTTGGAACGCGCATGTTTGTTACGAGGATTTTCAAGGATCAGCTGGGTCAGAAATGTTTGCTTTAAATTTACGCTTACGACGAAAATCCATGACAAAATAGCATTTTTGTTTTAAATAGTTACGAATAAGTGAAAATCGTACTATCAACATCTTCCCAATGAACTTTTTTTTGAGCGCTGGCAGCCGGCCCGAAATGGCAGCTGAATTTTCTGGTGTCGAGCAAAAATCAGCTGACCCTGAAGAGCTTTGCTCCCTACGGTAGGCCTCCGGATGAGTAAAATTCGTACTAGGCGCCGTTCCAGGCTCATTGCCTCAAAAAAACCAGCCGGAGGGTACTTTCAGAAAAATTAATTCCGAAGCCAATTTGAGCCGGAGGTCCCTATTGAAAAGCAGGGATCTAACTAGCCCACTGCTACGAGAAGCTGCTCTTTACACATTTCAAAAAGTGTTTACGAAATCTAGGGGAGCGCCAAGATTTCAGCCATTGAATTATATCAGCAATCTTCAATGTAAATTTAAAATTATCGTTATTAAACGGACCGGGAGCTAAATGGATCGAGAACTACGTGAAGCGCCTCTTTACGCCGACAGAAAAAAACCCCAAAAAATGTTTAATAACTAATGGAACGGAAGGAACACAAAAGATTCGGAAAAGATAAGAAATTTTATGCATTCAAACTCTGCAGTTACCAATAAATACGCCCACACCACGAAAAGCTCTTATTGACATGCCTAAAAATCAAAAATGTTTACGATATCCAGGGGAACACCAGGAATTCAAAAGCCTCGGGGCGCAGATATTCAGATCCTGCAGGTGAATCGCTACATCGGCGACGGCGAGGAATCTGATTCATTTTGGAAGCTTCAACCGGGAGAAAGGGGGGTTCCTTGACATTACGGGCTGTGTAGCCTGCCTCGGGCCATTTACGGGCTCGTCCGGGGTAGAAAAGGCAGAAGGCATCAAGGTGATGCTGCTCAAAAAACGTGGCTTGGTAACATGCGAGGGATCCTGGAGGAAAAATTCAAAGCAGGTTTTTGCAGTAAATACTGTAGAAAAAAAACGCAATGTAGAGTTGTGTAAGATAAAAATCGTATTAAGCAGAAAAAGACAATTACTCGAAGTAATACATTTTCTTAGAGCGCGGGAAAAAAACGAAAGAGAGAGAGAGAAGAAGAGAGAGAGAAAGCGAGAGAGAGAGAGAAAAAGACAATAAAATATACTTGAGAAGGCTATTAAAGTAACCTCTTTAGTTTTTTGGGTAAAAAACCGGTGAAATGGGTTGTTTGAGAATCTTACGATCCAAAGCGCAGTTTGATAGATTTAATCAAACACACACTCCTATTTTTGGCTATCTCGAGGTTTGCAGAACTCGAAAATAGAATTTACAAAAATTTCCACTACTTCTTTTTCCTTAAAAAATGTCCGTATTCTGGGTCCATTAGCCGCGGGACTAACAAGTTTCCCACGGACATCTTGGGCTCTTTGGAATTTCCGAGATTTCATGTTTTGAGACGGCGGGTCACGTGCTACTCTTTCGAGACAAAGTTCCATTCAGATCTTTTAGGAATGAAAAGATGCTGCCAGCTAAATCAAGGGATCTGGTTACGGGGTCAGTGAAACTACACCAGACGACATTTTGGAGCTTTCAGTAGCTAACTGGCAAAATCAGATGATGAGGTAGGCTGACACGGATCCTTGCGGAAGTTCTTAAGGTGAAAATGCTCAAAACCACCCCAAAATGAATTTTTTAGAATTTGATTAAAATTGGATAAGTCAAGAAATCGTTTAGCACAATACTAAAAAGCTCATTAAAATCGTTAGAAAAATTTAATGATTGCTGTAAGAGGCTGTAATTCGTCAAAATTCTATACAAAAACTGGGGTATTCACACGACGCTGTTTTTTGACGCCATCGCTTACGAGCCTTTCTTCCTCGTTTCTCTCTCTCTCTCTCTCTCTCTCTCTCTCTCTCTCTCTCTCTCTCGCTCTCTAGATCTCTCGCTCGCTGTCTATATCTCTCGCTTACTCTCGCTCTTTCATCACTCCCGCTCTCCCTCTCTTTTCTCGCTCTCTCTCTCCCGGCTCCTCCATTCCACCCCCGCTAATACCCCCGGGCTTACAAGTACATAACTAGCCCTCCCTTTCCTTACATGTAACCACCAGAAAATTCGTAAATTAAAAAATTACGATACTTTACGAAATTCCAAAAGAATAAAAGCTAAATTCGAGAGCTCACCAGAAAAGCAAGCCCCTAGAATATACTATGAGCCCTTAAGTGGATGTGGCGATGTACTTTCTATTACTATTTTTCCGGGTCATCCCCTTCCTCGCCATCATCAACCCCGTTCCCGCATCTCATCTGCGCCGGAAATCTAGAATTGGCCATGGCGGAGACGTGGAAAACGAGACTTTCGTACTCTGGTAAAACAAAGGGCACAGATCAGGGTATATTTGGTGGTGGAAATTGTAGTTTGTAGCCAAACGTAGTGGTATTAATTAGGTATGGCTAAGCAACAAAGCCGATATGGCCCAAAATCTATTAATGTGCGTGTCACGGATGTTTCAGATACTTACGGTCCTCCTCTAATTTTAAAGCCCTGATTAAGTTTTAAGTTAAGTTCGAGAAATCTCATCTCTCCGACAAATCTATTAATGCGCTGGGTACGTGCGCCCTAGGACCCAAATCAAAGGGGCCCACTCTCACTTTCCTGGGCCTTGCTCTCTCCCTCTCTCTCTCTCTCTCTCTCTCTCCCCCTCTCTCTCTCTGCCACTCTCTCTCCGGCCATGCCAGGAAATGGCCCACAAATCGCGATCAAATGACCTGAGACAATCCGGCAACACCCGCTACGAGGAAGTGACGGAAATACTCGCCACCCTACGAGGGGAATGCCCCCCCTCCCGGATAAAATTAGACACGTAGAGGTGAGGGGACTCTTCTTACATATCTCCGGATGGCGTGGATAGGGGGATGCGTAACGCGTGAAGTGTGAATATCAAAGTTTAGTGCACTAAAGGTTGAACTTAATGGGGGAGGTGAAGAAAAGGTACTTAAAGCACAAAAACTTATATTTATTCCCGTCCCGTTTTCCAGAGATAATTTCTTAACGTTTACGTGTGCTAATTGTATGTGGCAATTTGAACCCTGTCCTCCACTATCTTTCCCAAAAGTAAAATGGGTTTTTTTAGTTGAACGTCACCCGGACAAAAGTAAATTATTACATATTTCGTTTCTTCGAAAATAGGCTAGAATTTAGTCTATTCCCGTCTCAATTTTCACTTCGCAACTTTTTCTTCTGAAGGACCTAAACACCAAAACCAAAAATCCCAACCTACTCACCTAAAAAATCCCACGCTATCCACTCGAAGAATTTGGAAGACTTCCCAAAAAACCCTAATTCAATTTGCACGTCGAAAATCTTGGGATTAACCCAAGATCGAGGGGTACGTGGGAACCAATTTTTAATGCAAGTTTTTATGCTGGGTGTTCTCGGGTTTCTGGTTCCCTGCAGGACCAGAATGAGGATTATTAATAAGTAGGGGGTGTACTTGTCGTTTTATGCGTTGTTTAGGATTTGCTAGGGATTTATAGTCCATGAAATGACACACGTAGCGCAATGTCAAATCATGTTTTTAGGTTCCTACGCAGAACATTATGAAAATTTCAGTAAAAAGCGAAAAATGCGTAAAAAAAAGATTTTCCAAAATACCTAAATATGCTAAAACCTTGAATTTCTCTGAGGGTTTCTGAGTGATTTATCCCCCCGCTAAGTCACCAGTGTCATAGTTTAATGCGTTTTTTTACTAAATTATTATAGACAACTACATCACATCATAAAATCATAAATAAAGATGATAAAAACCAACCATTTTCAGCAAAATCGTCGTCTTATTGGTGGGTCCGGCTTGGAATTATTGGTGTTTTCGTTAGCAGCGGGCAAAGCGGATCTGGAAATAACAGGGCTTTGCGGACAGAGGAATTAAAAATCATGGAGAGGAGGCCATATAAAATAAAATAGTATAGAAAAACCATGTAAAACCGAAAACCATAAATCCCAGCATCAAAATTGGGAAGAGAATCTAAAAATTGAGATCCAGAAATTTTCGAAGCGTGGTTTGATTGATGGACTTTATCCCCTGAGATTGATCAGGGTCAATGAGAGAAGAAGAAAAAAGAAAGAAAGAAGCCAATTGAAATGATAAATCCATCATAATCTTTGAAGAAAAACCGGAAACGAAATGGGATCTCGAAAAGGGGGGGAAGGCGTGATTTCGGGCCGGGAAGCAGCCAGGCTGTCCGGGTGAGCGCTGGAGCTGTTCGTCGCAGCAATGATAACTTTCTGTTGACCCCCGGAATCATGAAATTTTCGTTTGTATTGTCACATCAAAAAATCATTCGAATTTAAATCTTAGACAGAATATTAACATCCTTCGAAGCGTATATTAATTTTGACTGGCTTTGGAAACTCTGAAAAGAGGGAAAAAGGCGTTTTCACATATACAAAACACACTTTCGGAACCATGATTTTGAAGAAAAAAAAAACATAAAAAACGACTAGTACGGATGTCGCTAATGTGTGAAAACGGACACTACAGGGAAGTCCACACAACAATGGATGGTGATGAACGTGGGATTCAAGAGATTATTACTCAAAAGAGGAAGGAGAAAAGGAAAGCAATGACAAAAAGAAGATAAAGAACAAGATCAAGATCCAAAAATCCAGAAGGGGAGCGAGAGAGAGATAGAGAGAGATAGAGGGGAGAGTGAGATTTCCGGGACCATCAAGACATCCCCCAGAGGCTCCTCAGTGCCGAAATTGCCGACTCCAAGGTCCATTTATCCCTTTTTAGGCATTTTCTGACGGCAAAAACTACTGTAGCTATGTAATCAGTTGCAATTTAGGATGTAGTCAACCGCCCACCCGAAAAAATAAAGACATGGCCTTTGAGAGGCCGAAAATTTGGACATGTTTGGACGAGCGTTCGAAAAATGTGTTTAGAGAGAATTCAGTGAAGAACCCGATTGGAAAAGTTTTGAAAGTTTCAATGATATTTTTAAAGGACAAAAATAAAGGGAATTGCTGCATTTCATTTGGTTTGGCGGGACGTATTTGTAAAATTTTTGCGCGCCGAAAAATTCCGCGCGACTTTGACATTTCACCGCCTCAAATGAATTTATCCTATTAGATTTATTTTTTAATTTATCGTATCAAATTTATCTAGAACAGTCAGAACAAAACGTCAATGAAAAAAATTAGCTAGCTATTTTCTGCTTTGGCCGTCACCTAACTACGTTTTTTTTTACTGAAGGAGCCGAGGGACCGGGGGCTTTACTAGATGTTAGATGCCCCCAAATTATTCATAAATTGTGGCCCCACATCTGGCTTTGGCTTCTATTCAAAACACGAGCATTTTTGCAATTTTTAAGTTGAAAAATACGTGGGGCGGCTGGGCTATTTTTAGGAGCACGCTACACTACAATGGCGTTTTACTAGCAGGAGTGTGATATCCCATTCCTTGCAAAATTAACAAGCCAATTTCGGTTTCTATCAATATATCGAAAGTCATTTTATCGAAATTTAGTTTTTGAGAGTCCATTGCGCTGAAATTCCAATTTGCGAAATGCTTGAGATGAATAATCGAGATGAAAATCGACAAAATAAGCCCCAACGACGACTAAGGCCTATTTTCAGCACGCTTGCCCATTTTTATAAATCAAAAATCCAAACTTGCAGGAGACCATGTACAAATTGCGGGGAACCCTTTGCAAAATCTATTATTCGGCCAGACCCCTTACTCGGAACTAACCAAAACTCGTACGCCGCACCGAGAACCTAATTTGCTTGACCCGAGTTGATAGAAAAATATGTTGTGTACCTCGCTTAATATAAAATATAGCCAATCGTAGAATCTCGAAAAAAGTAAAATATTTTAATTGCGAAAATGATCGCAATTTAACAAGAGAGAGAGAGAGAGAGAGAGAGAGAAAGAGAGAGAGAGAGAGAGCAGAGGAGAGAGGAGGCAGGAGAGAGAGAGAGAGAGAGCGAGAGAGCCGTGGAGCGCGACGACTAAACTAGACCAGAAAATCAGCCATTAAAGCTATCTCCACCAGAATCTGCTTCTTTTTCCGGCGCAACAATTGAACCCGGAAGACGCGTGCAAAAAGCACGAACGGGGAAGTTTCTAGCCTCCCCCAACCTTTTTACGCCCAAAGAAAAACGATAATTGAAAGTGGGGTGGGTGTGGGGCAATCGACAAAATTCACGCGGCCGCCACCTTCATTCTCATTTATGGCTCCAGGGCACGCCTGGGCAAAACGAGCCAAAAAACCAGAAAACCGGAAGATGTGCAAAAATAGCCTCTCTCTTGCTCCGCTCTCTCTCTCTCTTTTTCTCTCTCGCTCCTCTTTCTCTCTCGCTCTCTGTCTCTCTCTCACTCCCTATCTCTTTATCTCTCTCTCTCCTCTCTCTCTCTCTCTCTCTCTCTCTCTATCCCTCTCTGTCTTTTGCGCTCTCCCTCCCAGTTTCTGGCCTCAAACAGCAGCCTCCTAAAAATTGCTGTACTTATGCCGACGCGGAAAAAATCGTTTGAAAAACTAAATTGTCAGGTAGAAAAGGAGGTCAATACGGTAATTAAAGGGATGCCGACGGCATAGTCAATCGGTTACGCGCTGGAAAGAAAATGTCTCTGCGCCTCTCGCCAGGGCGCGCTCTCTGCCCTGTTGGCTACTTGCCAATTTGTTGATGGGGGGGGGGATCGACACATGCCGTCGGCAGCCCTTTAAAGACCGTTGGAAAGATGGCTGGGCGTCCCCAGGGGTGAGGGACCGACGGGGCGATACCATGCACGCTTTCCATCGCGTAAGGGCCCCCAAAACCCCCGACTGGGTTTCAAGAAAACAGATTTACAGCTACAACTTTTTTGATTGACGGTATTTTAGGCCAGAAACTTCCATAGAAATAGTTTTTTAGCCATCCCCATCGTTGGTAAAAATTTGAGGCTGATTGGATAGAAAACAGCCATGCTCTGAGCGGAAAGAGGTTTTTGGGATGCTCTTTAGTTGAAAAATCGTCAGTAAAGGCATAAAACACTCCAGGAAATTTTTGGGAGTACTTTGCTTTCCTTTAGCTTTTCTATAGCATTTTTGATAATTTTTTATGAATAGCTTATTTTCAATTGTTGCCAGTAAAGCGCAACAATTCCTAAGTATTTGGGGCCCCTCCCCACCCAGTCGGCCTTTGGTTGGGGGTACCGTCGGACTCAAAGCGGACCATCCTGGTTCACCCCCGAGGGCATTTTCTTGCTTTTTGACCCATCCCATCTTTCCAGAGGCCTTTAAGACGACTTTTTCGTCGATAGCTTAAATGGTTTCGAGTGACGCTTCCGGTTTGATGCTGCTATAATTTTAGGTTAGACAATAAATTGCCCAACCTATCGGTGGAGCACTGGAAAGCTGTACCTGGGCTGCATGAATGGTAGTATAACTGCGGTGCTCGAATTTAAGAAACAAGAGCTTTCAAACCAACGGCTATCTAAACTTGTTATGAAAGCGTGCGGTCGCGTTGATCGTGAATTGAGGTAAGTTACGTTCTTGTCAAGAAGCTGATACCGACGTAAAGACGCGACGTCAGTATATTTTCAAAGACAACACAAAAACCAACAAGATATGCAAAAGTGAGTAAAGCTAAACTAAAAGCTGGTGTGATCAGATGAACGGCCTAGAAATATCTAATTGAGGCACTTCCGATTTATGAATATTTTGCCATGGCTCCGCGGAAAAAACGAGAGCAACAAAAAGATTTTAGCGTCGCTAAAACTAGTCACAAAGATCACGAAGAAGCTCTTGAAGCGGGCTCCCAAACGCTAAATCAGGCCGTAAAAATTGGCGAAAATTTTGTAACGTAAGTTTGTAAACCAGTTTTTGTAAACCGATCACCAGTAACAACAAATCACAGCTTTCGAATGTTCTAGGCAAGCATTTTTCAGAAATTAAGAGTCTAAATTGTAATTACAAGTTCTGTGTTTAGTGATTTACTGGGAACCAAGCACGATGCCGCTTGCCAGAACTGGCCAATTCCGTTAGGTTTTTAGCTGTAGCAAGGCATCATTAGTAACAACCCGTAATAAAAACCCTTAAAAGTGATCGACGAGCACATGTGCCCATAAAATCCCCCATTCCCGACACGAAAAATATTAGGCCGTGTTTAGGACCACCGGGTGCACCCACCCGACCACCCAAATTGAGGGTTTTCTTTGGGCCCCACGATGCGTAGAATCGGGCCCGGGCTATCTTGACGGAAGTTGTTGGCATATTTTCTCAAACGCAACGGCCCCACCAAGCGAATAGACACACGTATTTTTGAAAGAAAAAAGGGTTGGATTTAGGTCACTAGATAGTATGGAAGGGGCCGACGAAAGAACGTATTTTTCCCCCAAAGCCTAAGCTAAAGCCTAAGTTAATCCCAAGCCGAACCTAAGCTATGCCACCTTCCCATGCCTAAGCCTAGCCTCAAGTATCAGTAAGTATCAGCTAAGTCTAAGCTAAGCCTAAACTAAGCCTAAGCTAAGCCTAAGCGAAAAATAAACTAAGCCAATGATGACCTATGCTGAGCTAAGTCTAATAAGGAGTGCTTTTTTTGAGTCATACGCAAATCATTTCCAAAGATAGTGCATTCGATAGAGAATTTCATTCTGAGTAACGCTATAAGGTTCATTTTTGCAGAATGGCTGTCCCCGATTTTATAAAATTAAAAAACTAAATCGGTGTTGTCCTATATCCCCCGGCGCGCACCGAAGGTCGGCATGGGTAACCACCGGGAGAAGGGGGGCCTAGATGGCTTCCCAACCACGATTGACGATAGCGCAGTCGGTAGTGCGGTTGTCTTTGAAACTTTTTTGGACTCCTCTGGGAGGTTCGATTCTTCCACGTGTAATTTCTTTTGCTTTTTTATGGTCAATTGCGTTTCCGTACATAGGGATGTGATTTTTGCGTTTTTGAATTGGCAATTGCTTCAAAGTTGATCAAAGTGAAGTCTCCAGGCCCGAGCCTTGTCACTGTGGATTTCACTATAGTCGTGCGGCTCATAGAGCGGATTCCATGGTAATTGAAGCCAAAAAGCCATTCACCGCGATTGAAATTCAAAAAGCAAAAGAAATTACACGTGGAAGAATCGAACCTCCCAGAGAAGTCCAAAAAAGTTTCAAAGACAACCGCACTACCGACTGCGCTATCGTCAATCGTGGTTGGGAAGCCATCTAGGCCCCCCTTCTCCAGGTGGCTAGCCATCGCCATGGTCGCGCAGAATAGGAAACACCGATTTAGTTTATTTAATGGGACAGCTTCTGCAAAAGACTAAATCAAATTCTCTATCGAATGCACTATCTTTGGAAATGATTTGCGTATGACTCAAAAAAAGCACTCCTTATAAGCTAGGCCTAGACTAAACTTAAGCTGGCTAACATACGCTCAGGCTAGGCTTAAGCTCGTCGCGTAGAATTATTACGATTGATGTGAGATCACGATTCTCGCTATATATTTACGACGTTTGAACACAACCCTCAACCCCCGAAATTAGCTCTACTTGCCTAAAATTAGCCTCCTCCCGCTCGAAAAGATGCACTTCCCATAGACGTAGGCAGGCGAAGACCGTAATTTTAGTATTTTGGTCCCGCAATGGCAATGATCATGTGAAGTTCTCATGGAGAGATAGAAAGAGGGAGAGAGCAAAAGGGTATTAGAGAGTGTGTGAGAGTGCGAGAGATATTGAAAGAGAGAGAGAGAGAGAGCCAGAGCTTGAGATAGGTAGAGAGAGTAGAAAAGAAGCTAAAATTCAAAATCCCTAAATTCTAGTTGTATGTCGATGTGCCTTGAATTTACACAAGAGACCAAATTTTGGCTTCTCAAGCATCGCCAACACCACAGTAACCGCCCTCAAAACACAAATATGGCTTCGCAAAATTTGGCAAGTACGCTCGGCTAATCTGACGGCAACAGTGGATCTTAGGAACATCCGGAGTGCGGAAAATGAGTAAGTATTTCCTCAAACAGTACGTCACCCCGACGCAATACCGTATCCCCACGAAGATTTCAGCAAAGAATGGGTCCCCCTCAATTTTATCTGGATTTTCTAAGATAATACCTAAAATATGGCAACGGATCTTTCATAAAATTAGGTTCCGCATTGCGGGCTCGGCAAATCCGTATGAAATTTGGGTACAAAATATGTATATGCATAATCTCCCTTGTCTCCCCTCGGCTTTGTTAAGCCGAATTTTGCCTACGGTGAGCCATCCTGAGATTTTCCGAATGAGGAGGGGGAAGTTTATAAACAATTTTAGAATTTTTTTTGGGTGGGCGGAGGTCTTTCAGAACGAACAACAAACACAGGATTGAAGGGAACGGAAGGATGACATCTTGTGAGGGGGCGCAGATGTCCAAATTTAGACATACTAAGAAAGAGGAACTTGGATAACCATAGAGAAATACATGGAGAGAGAGAGAGAGAGAGAGAGAGAGAGAGAGTTATAAAGCGAGAGAGAGTAAGAGAGAGCGAGAGAGCGAAAGTGAGAGACGGAAAAAGGGATCCGAAGCCTGCCAAATATGTCAATTTAGGTAACATTTCTGGTTCTAGTTTCGAAAGTTAAAAGAGTATTTGGATAATGTTAATTGTAAAAAAGCAGAGCCTAGAGAAATGGAGAAGAACCAGGAAACTCAATATTCAAATTCCAGCCACTGAAATTCCGAGCCCAAATTCGCAACTCCACTACACTGCTACGAGTCCAAAAGTATCCAAATGTCATTTAGTACTACTGCCCCCACTATCAATTACTCAGGCTTCACTTTAATCCAACAAGCACCTTTTTCTAGTCGCAAGAAGCCATACAGTTTCGGGCCGCCACGCAGCCCCAATTGCCGATTTTTGATCATCGGAAAACGACAAAAATGGGTGGGCATAGGATTGGGAGAGAGGCCTCCCTATTTGGCAGGGCCTTTAATCATGTATAATCCGTTCGCACATTATAAAAAAGTGGTGTCGATAGGCATTGTGCGGAAAGGTGGAAAATGTACACTTTGGGTATGGCCAATTTGGCCCATTCACCAGGAAAATCGCTACAAGACAAAAATCGCAATAACAACTTAATTTCCTTAGTTTTTCGAATGCCCTAATTGATTTTCACTTTCGTTTTCCACAAAAACTGGTGCTCAAAGATATGAAGTACCTGGTGCTCAGCTAAATTTGACCAAAACAAGCTTTTAATCAATCACAAAATTAAAGTTAAAATGTTCGTTCTTTAATCTGGCGATTTGGTATTCCTTTGCTGGCAAAAGTTTAGAGTCACTACTCCGGCCACTGAATACTGTAAGCAATGCACCTGCTAGAATAAATAGGGCCAAATTCTCGGTACAACGCCCGAGAAAGAAAGATTTCCGGTTAATTGGGTGATTTTTGGAAGCTTAAGGCACCTGTTGGACGAAAAAAATATACAAAATTTCTGGAGGGCAGCTGCACACTTTCTAGGAAACCAGTAATGCAGCAAAATAGAGGAAAAGATAGAGCGAGAGAGAGAAGCGGTGGAAGCGAGAGAGAGAGAGAGAGCGAGAGAGCGAGAGAGAGAGAGAGTACGGATGATACGGAGAGAGTACGATTACGTAACTGCCATCGCGTAATCGTTTACGCCATTAAAAAGCCAGAATTATGCGGTGACCGTTCCCTTAAAGGTACACTAAAATCTCGTGCAATGACTCAGTTCGCGGTCGGAAATCCGGGCCCTCTGCCGCGCAAGACCCGGACCCTTCTTATCCCCCTTCCCTCTCCCCTCTCCCGTCTGTCCCATGGCCTAGTGGTCTAAAGCGCTCGCCCTGGGCGAGTGGCGAGGGTTCGGTTTTGCTCCGCTGCGAGCACCTACCGTAACCCTGTTTGCTATTCCGCGGACGGTTACCGGCCGGTAACCAAACCAACGAGGCTTTAGTGTACCTTTAAAATCCGTTGAAGTTGCGAGCTTGCTAGACTTGCTGCTATTAATGCACCACTCTTGGCATGTTGCCAGCCGACTATTTTTTTTTTGGCAATAGGCCATCAATCTTCTTCCTTGGCAACATCTTGGTCATTTTTTCTTAGAACAGCCTCTCAAATGTATTCATAGATCCAAGCCACCCAGTTTTTTGACGTAGGAAAATATTTTAGTGGATAAGTAAAGTGATGACCCATCTCCGAGAGGCTAATCTCATAAAATGGCCACTTCCGGTCCGGCCAGAAAAAAACACAAAATTGGCCCATCCATAGGGAATTAAGCTAACGCCAGGAAAAGGGGCTATCGCCCGGAGATCCACCCGCCACCAACACCGGGAGCGAAGGCTTCCTGGTGCTGGCAGGGGGGTAAACAATAAACTTTTCAGGCAAGAAATGCAGTCAAATGTAAATCGAGGTTAAGAGGCCCATTAATTAGCATGCGTAGGCCATGGGACATTCGTCAAAAGTCCCGAACTTTTGATCAGCAACGTGACATTAAGGCTTCCAAAGGGCCATTTCTGGCTACGATATGATACTCTAACGCTAAAAACTTGCGATTCATGTAGCAAAAACCACATCGTCGTGGCGCGTGAGGGTGAGAGAGCTAGCGAGGCAGAGAGAGCAGAGAGAGAGAGAGACTGAGGAGAGATAGTGTTGGCGAGAGCGAGAGAGAGAAAGTGAGTGAGAGAGAGAGTGCCATAGACGAAGTAGGCAGCAAGCAATCAAAGAATTACAGGCAATAAAGGAAAGAAATATCGGTTTAATTAGACCTTCCTGGAATAATCGCCGCTTCCGGTTACCCGGGAAAAAAATATTTTTCGCATTTTTTGGAATAAAATTGCGGAATTTCCGATTGTTTTCCCAGAGGATGTGCCCTGGCCAATGTAAATTTAACTGGAACGGTCGCTATAGAACTTTAGTTACCTTCCGGAATGGAAATTAAGCCGGAAAAATTGGCCGATTATTAACAAACTAAAAGCTAAATTTAGCGTTTTTCTGGGCTAAATTTGCAGCCAGAAGCCAAAGAGTCGGACTCCAAAAAAGAGTTGGAGCAGGAGCTTTAGAAATCCGTCTGAATGCCCCGCCAATTCAAGTTGTGTTCTGATATTTGTGCCAAATGCTGCTCAGTGTCACATCGCTCATCAGCCACATAAAAACGTGCCCTCAATTTGAATGGATAGAAAAAAATACCAAGAGTAGCCACGGCATTCAAAGGGCAAAGGAGCGGCCCTACAAGTCATAGATTCAAAAAAAGGAGCGCTAGCGAGAGAGAGCGAGAGAGAGTGAGAGAGTGAGAGAGAAGCAGAGGAAAAGGAGAAATTGCTTCTCACTCCCCCTCCTGGGCCCTAATTCAAAGGCCCTGAGGCTATGGTCAGACGCTGCGCCACTTACACCCTCAATTTATGCCTCACTGAAGCCTAGAAGAAGCCGGAAACGGGTGTCAAATGATACGGGTGTTCGTTTTCATTAATTTGAGTTCTTAAGTTCAAAACTTCGCAATTTTTAAAGACTAGCAGTGACGATTAGAGAATGACATCGAGAATGCTATCCCTTATGCGTGGAAAGACAGAGATCAATTAGGAACGCTTCCCTACGCTCCCACGCTTTTAATAAAGAGAGAGAGAGAGAGGAGGAGAGGAGAGCGACAAAGAGAGAGAAACATAGTGAGAGAAACAGCAAGCGAGAGGGCGAGAAAGACAGAGAGGCAGAGAGAGAGAGAGAGAGAGAGAGAGAGAGAGAGGGCGTGAAGAGAATTAAGCCTAGCGCGAAGGCCGTCTAGCAGAGATTTTCGAGGAGTTCGCCGAGGTCTTTGAGGAATTTCCGAAAAGGCAGGTTACCAAAGATTTGGGAGGAATTCAGATCAGGATTTAGCAGGTCAGGCAAACTAGCAGAAACTCCTTAAAAAGCACTTTCTCTTCCAGTTTCAACGCTAAAAGTCGCCAGACAAGGAAGTCCAGGGTCCGGAAGCCAAGCCACCCCCACCGGAAATGGCAACAAGATCTAATTAGCGTAAGTGGGCCCTTTATTCCTTTCGAATTCAAACTACAAAGAATCTAGGCCGCTCATCCGTTTTATCGAAATTCGAGATCCCGTTCTTACGGGCACCTCCCCAAAAATGCCTGACTGGACAAAGCGAACCCCCGGGTGCAGCGGGGGCTGTAGGGAACAGAGAACGAGCCTTGCCAGATTACGTGCGGTCTTGGGGCTACAAAGATTCCCAATGAGCGTGGGGTATTTCTGGTTAGTGGATTTGTCATTTTTCAGAATGCAGGATTGCCAAAACCGTTTTTGTGGCAGCCCGGGTGCAATCCGGGTATCTTCGTTGGATTTCAAGAAGCGAAAAATCTTTCACAAAGCTATCTCTGTCACTATCGCTTCAAAGACGTAAACTTTAAAGTTGAAAAATCAATTATAGAACCATCAATAAATGCGTGAAATATGCCATATTGAAGTTTTCATCAATCCACTATGAGGGACATTCCGAAACGTTCCGGATTCCGGGTGGATTCTGGGTTTTTTTGGGGGGTGTTGCCTCCACCTACCTTCCTCCGTCGAAGGGCTGCAAAGGTTTCCCATGAACGCGCGAGCCGCGTCTCTCTCTCTCTCTCTCTCTTCCAGAATTCCGAACTACGTGATATTTTGACCCGATCAAAAACTGACACATCGCAGTAGACTCGGGGGAAAGTGCTTCCGCGTCTGGGGTCCTCGAGCTTCCAGGGAAAGTACAATTGGGTTTTCTTGATTAAAACTTGCCAACTCGACGTGTTCTATGGCCCAATAAAGGTTTTAAAGGCAAGTAAAGGTAGGATCTCATAAGCCTTAGCTTAAGCGTATACCTAAGCTTAAGCCTAAGCGTGACGCATGCCTAAGCCAAAGGAACTAATTTATCAGAGGCTCGATGAAAGTAATATTCGATTCTAGTCTCCTCTCTCCTCCGTGACCAAGCATTTGGCGCGTTCTGAAAAACAGGAAGCGGAAGCCGAGAGTTGGAAGGTGGAGAATTCTTGCTTTTCACCAAGGACGACAACAATAAACATTTCTAGGGTTGGAACTTGAGCGAAGATCAAGGTAAAACGCGCGGAAGCGATTCCCATAACCTTTTTTGCTAAATGCGACATGTGGGCCTTTAAAAACTGGACAAATAGCAAAATTGCGTTACTGTACGAGGTAAAAAATTCTAAAGAAAAATTTTTATTAAACCTTTTTTGAAATCACGACGCCCAGCCCACGCTTGGCTTCCATTATGTATGCGACTTCTTGACGTCGAACGGCAATTTTTTTGCCCTTGTCAACCCCCAAAAGTGGTGAAAAGGAAGTCGACATCAGGGCCATCAAAGGCCTGGGTCCCGCCGGGAAATAACCTTTTCATCGCCCTGGCTGTGGGACAACAATGACCTAAAGTATTCGAGCCGCCGGGGGGGTCCCGGATGGAATGGCCAGCACCCAGGACCTAGGCGGGAAAATTGGAAGTTTGATGGCACAAAGACAAGTCTTGTCTTGCGGGCCCGGGACAGGAAATAAAACATTCTTGGCGTAAGGGCGTAAATTGGATACTTTTAGGCTAGGCTAGGATATATCTGACATTAACGGCGGATTAAGTGCTAAAATGCCGACAGCCATGGGCTCGACAGCCAAAATCCCGACACCTATAATTTCCATAATCCCAACACATATAATCCCGGCATGCAACATCCCGATACACAGAACCCCGACAACCATAGTTCCGACAGCTAAAATCCCGACAGCCAAAATTCCTAGACCAAAAGGCCGACATGTAAAATATTTTCTTAAATGGAGGTAGGATTCGTACAGGCGTCAGAATGTGTCGGGACTTTACCTGTCATCAGTCTGGATGTCGGCATTTTGGATGTCGGTATTTTGCCTGTCGAGATATTGGCTGTCAGGATTTTGGATGTCGGGATTATGGTTGGGATCCATTGATTAAGCCGCGACTAGAGAACTTTGACAACTTTCTTACCTGCAACTAGACGTTACCATTAATGCGAGGTCCGACATGCTTAATCAGCCAAAACGTACCCAAAAATAGAAAGACATTCACAAAGCTGCTACACGCAATGTTTTCTCGACCTTTCCAAGTTCACTGAGCAACTTACGAGCCAAGTTTAGCCGTAAATTGGTGCCCCGCGTAACATGCAAGGACACTCGGTTCAGGATTTATGGAGATTACCCTGGCGCGGGGTTGAAATTTAGTGCACAAATTGGCGTGCCGGAATCGGTTAGGTATTGAGTAGTTCTTTTATTATATTTCGTGAAAATACCGAGACTCTTTCCAATGCAAATGTAACAAGATCTTAAAAATCCGTAATTCGCATCGATTGGCTCTGAATAGAGCAAAGTATTACCCAACCAAGAAGCAATTATCAAAAGGTTAACATTTGCAAAGTTGATTTGCGCACTGAAATCGGATACTTAATGAAAAAATCTTCTCTAGACCCGTTGATTTCGTGTTTTTAATGCGCTTGGCTATATGATCTCGAATAACCTTTGTAAGGCCAAAATTTGGCGGAAATAATAGGAAGCAACCGCAACATATAATGTCATTTGGAAAAAGAGTAATTGCCGTTTTACAAATGTCAATATTTGAGTAGGGAAAAAACAAGAAAATAGCAAGAGAGATCGAGAGAGACAGCGGAGGAGAGCGAGAGAGAGAGAGAAAGAAGAGAGAGAGGGAGAGAGCGAGCGAGAGAGACTTTCTCGCGCCCACTCTACTCTACTGTGAAGCTTCACACCTTTAATTTCCGTGTCCCTGTAGAATTCCAAAGTATGGTGTTGTTTTTTTCAGGCATCGGAATTCAGAAGTGAACGACAACAATGGGAGGGCGGATGCCCTTTCTAGGCTGCTCAAAATCTCTTTCCCTTGTCTAGGAGCTTTAGCTTAGCTTTGCTAATTCTGCTGCTTGATAATCTACTTCCGGTGCTTAGTAATAGTTGTTATCGTTTTAGGGCACCTGGCATTTTGCGAGGCGTCATCTATCTTCAAAAGGACACGGATGTCTGCTCTTTCAAATTTTAGAAAAGGCAGGCTTATTTCGGAAGTTTGTAAATGGCACGTATTGTCATTCATTCTTCTTGGCATCTGGGTACTAGCCCAACTTTATGCATGGATGCACATAAGAACGTCAGAAGGGGAACGAGCAGGTATGAGATCGAGATAGCGGGAGCGATCGAAAACGTGAAAGATTAGGAAAGAGAATGAGTGAGTGAGCGTAAGAGAGAGAGAGAGAGAGAGAGAGAGAGAGAGAGAGGAGAGAGAGTGAGTAAGTGAGTGAGTAAGTGAGAGAATGAGAGAGAGAAGAGCGAGAGCAGAAAAAAAACAGAGCGAAAGCAAGAGCCTTAGTGAGAGTGAGCGAGAATGAGAGAGCTAGGGAGCGAGAAAGCTGGAGAGAAAGACGCAAAGAACCTAAATTCAGCTCCCAAGTTTCAAAAGTTCAACCCATGTATTTTTCTACACAGTACAGCGACTGGCGAAATTTTTCGGCTTTCCCTTGAGATACCCACCCTCATAATCCAATTTCAAGCCCGGAAATTAGAAGGCAAAAAAGTTTTAAACGAATTATGCAGAAGCTCAAGCCGGGTACTTTTCGTTCCGCTTGGGTCTAGCCAGAAGACAAAGTTTGGATTTTTTGAGAAATTAGAACCCGGAATTAAGGCACGTTCGTGAGGATAGGGAATTCAGGAAATCTCGAAAATAGATCGGTCCGATTTTTCGAGGACATTGAACTCCAGCTTTAGTCTATCCGCTTCTTACTACAATTCTCAAAGATTAAATCACAGTTTACAATGGCTTAAAATCTTTGTGACAAAAAAAAATCTGCTTGAAATGGAATTTAAAATGCTTAAAGGGCTGCCGACGGCATGTGTCGATCCCCCCTCATCAACAAATTGGCAAGTAGCCAACAGGGGAGAGAACGCGCCCAGGGGAGAGGCGCAGAGACATTTTCTTTTCCGGGCGTAATCGATTGTGTATGCCGTCGGCATCCCTTTAAATCTAATTATTTCGGCAAATCTTAAATCTTAAATTCTTAAACTCTTAAATTTAAAACGAATTATAAATATTATATTTCAGCAGCAACTAAAAATATTCTATAAAAATATGTCCCTGTGGAAAGCTATGTAGATCCTGCCCCATTTTGCACACAAGGGCTCAAAAATCAGACCGCTTACGCAAGCTAATGGCCTGAAAAAGATCTTTGCGGGATAATTCGAGATAATTTACGCGCGACACCCTCTAACAAGCTAACAACAATTCTGCGAAAATACTGGTTATTTTTGACTATTGAAGTCAGCTGCCTGAAACACACAGGTGGGATGACAAAGTCCAAATATGCAAATGAGCGGCTGGAGCTGGAGTGAGAGAGCGAGCGAGAGAGAGCGGAAGAGAGAGAGCGAGAGAGATAGAGATGAGAGAGAGAGAGAGAGAGAGAGAGAGAGAGAGAGACGCTAAATCGGCTTTGTCCCAGCTTTGGAATGGGGGTGGCAAAAGTGAGAAGGTGATGGATGGCAAACTGGTTTTTGGGTTTGGGTGTTTATAAACAACCTTGCAGAAGCGCCAGATTACACTTTAAAAAGTATGGTTGAAATAGCAATGTATTTTAATAAATTTATGATATTTTTCTAACCTGAAACGCTAAAATTTAGATTTTAGAACTTTGATCTAATTCAAATTTCCTGAATTTAATCATCAAAATAGGCCCCTGTAAATGTTCTTTAGGTTGGAACAAAAAATAATCTCCCATTCCGCCAATGGCCAAAATGACGTTTTTTTGCACTTGCCAAATGTACGGGGCCACCCCAAAATAATGATGTTTTTAAGCTGGTGCTGGTAGCGACCGGGGAGCCGGCAGAGTTCACGTTCGCGTGCTCGTCTCGTGGCCACAAAATTATTTTAGTCGAGAAAAGTAGCCGAGCGGAGCAGGATTACTATGATGGAAGTCGGGTAATTACAACTAGGGGTAGGAGGGGTCGACGTGGAAATGGGTAGTGGTAGTGGATGGTGGGCTTACTATAAAAAGGTCACTAAAACGGATTCATGTGGTCAGATAAACAGAGAGCGACAGAGAAACAGAGAAACAGAGAGAGCGAGAGAAGCAGAGGGAGCGAGAGGAAGAGATAGAGAGAGAGAGAGAGAGAGAGAGAGAGAGAAAGAGACACAGAGAGAGAGGGAGAGAGAGAGAGATAGAGAGAGAGAAAGAGACAGAGAGAGAGAGAGAGGGAGCGAGAGAGACCCAGAGAGAGAGCGAGAGTGCAATTATAAACCGGCTAAAAATACACTAATTTTATAGGTAAGGATTTTTGCTACTAATTCAACGGGACAGCCAAGGCATTGCCATGCGCCTTTTGGCACAGCAGGCGTTGGAAAGAACATAATTGAACGTAGCGTAAAGTAGCGGAACTTAGCGGAACTTAGCGTAACGTAGCGTAGCGTAGGCTAGTGTAATGTAGCGGAATGCAGCGTCATGTAGCGTAACGTAGCGTAGTTGCGTGGCTTAAACCTGCGTACAGCGGTCAAAAACACTTTTGCACGGACCCAGTTATTTTTTAGGATTCTGGAATAGCCCAGGGGTTTTGAGCTGTTTTCGAAGATGCAAAAGATTTTCTGAGCCATCCCATAATGATACCAGACTAGTCTCTGCTCTGGCCCTTTAGAAAAATTGCCCTCCCTTTCCCCTCCTGGCTATGCTTATTCAGGAAGGACACCTCGAAAGCAATTAAAACTTCCAAGAAAATTTCGCCCCGAAAAACAAACCTCAAAAATAGACGGATGTTTGTTTTTCCAAACTGAAAAATATTGGGTTAAAGCACGTAGGGAATTTTTGCTTTATTTACATTTCTTACCCATATTCTTCCGTTCATCTGCATCTGTGAGTTCTGAACTCATCAACACGAAAATGGTCAGAACAAGACCACCTGCAAAAAAACGAAATGGAATTAACAAAAGGCAATCGGTCTGAGGGGAAGTTTCGGAACTGGCAGTCACTTAAAAAAGTAGTGCAGGGTCTGGTACAAAGTTTCGATGAACGACTTTCAATCCAAAGTTCAGAAAATATGGAATAGACAATAAGTGAGAAGCAGAGCAAAAGAGTGCCACGAAGGAGAGAGAGAGAGAGAGAGAGAGAGAGAGAGAGAGAGAGAGAGAGAGAGAATGAGTGAGAGCGAGAGAGAGCGAGAGAGAGAGATGGAGCGAGACAGCGTGTGACAGAATTAGAGGACCCTAGAACCATCCCTTTCAAACACCTAAAAGACAGCAAGGTCCAGGCTTCTTTTCATTTAATTTTCTGCAGCTTGGGACACCAATAATTTTTCATGGAAAAAGAAGCGAGCTCTGAAGTTCCCTAAACCGACAAAAGCCTAGGGAAGTCCCGGCTTCTCCTTAATTTCCGCGGCTTGCGGTGCCTACAATTTTTAATATTCAACCGGTGCTTCCATGCAATACTAGTCGATTCGGGCTTTTCACCCAAAAATGTTGCCATTCAAAATGCTGGCTTTCCGGAAATTTTCCTGGAAATGTTCTTTGGAGCCCATCACCCGACGAACCGCATCCCGCACCCAACGTGTCAATGTCAAAAATAAAAGTGGCCTCCCCACCCTCTCTCAAGGGGCCAACTATGGATATTATGCAACTCAACTCGACACACTTCCTTAAGGCTGGAAATTCCAAAAATGGGTGTTTCTTTGTCTCTCGCTCTCTCCTTCGCTCTCTTTTCTTTCTATCGCTCTCTCTCACTCTCTCGCTCTGTCTCTGTCTCTCGCTCTCTCTCTCTCACCGAGAGAGCCCATCTTAGGAAATGGCCCACCCGACTGCTCAAGGAACAAATATCCAAATCGTTTTTAAATCCCCCAGGGAGCCGTTCTCGGGCGGACCAGCCGACCTAACTCGGGTGGGTTGGTGATGCCCAACCCGGGGTGCGGGGGTAGATCTACTGAAATTTATGGCCGTCCGCTGGGTACGTGTCCCACTCCCGGAAGTGTCCCGGATACAGAGGCTTGGAAGAAACGAAGCGGGGTCATCAGTTTGAAAAAAGAAAAATCGAGCATAATGATAGTCTAGGTCTTGGTGAGTGCTTGTGGTTTTCGGATGTTCTCAACGTAAGAACGGTAACTTACAAAGCATGGAAGCAAAACACCTTTAGGAATGTCGTCCCGCTACTTTCATAGCAAACACCTTATGAAACTCTTAAAATGGGCGCAAGCCGATCTATGCTATCGGAAGGAATTAATCAAAGAAAGAGAGAGAGAGAGAGAGAGAGAGAGAGAGAGAGAGGTTAAGTGAGCTGTGACACACACCTGGTTTCTGAGCAACGACTTTTACAAACTTTTTCGGTTTAGGACGAATTACCGATTTCCCAGATCACTGGATCCCGAAAGTTGCAAGGAAGCTTTTTGCGGAATTCCGAAGATGTAGGCGTCCGGGTGTTGGGGGAAGTTGGGGATGGCCGTGGCTAATTCATGCATGATCGCTCCTGATGTGAGCTGATGCATTCTTGCGGATGGTTTTTTCTGCATCGGCGGGGTATCTTCTCCAATTCTGCCTAGGTGGGCTGGAAAATTCAAGAGAGGTTTTTAAAGGTGGATTTGACCTTCCTCAGGTTACGCTGGCCACAAATCAGGAAAAATTGAGATTTTGGAATTTCGAGTGGGAGAGAGTGAGAGTGAGAGGGGGAGAGTTAGAGAAAGAGAGAGAGAGCCCCGCCACTTTCCGAAAACTTTCGGATTTCGCGAGCCCCAAGGAAAAAAACTGGAACACCAAAATGTGTAACACACCCGCCGTGTCGAGGGGTTGATAGCCAGGGATGGATCGGGTACACCCATCACAGGCCGTGTTATCGTTTGAGCGATGGGGGCTAACGGGATTCCCCCCGTTGTGTCTACTAGTCCCTTACGCGCTAAAGGGGCCAGACAGATGGATCACCCGTCAATTTTGTCTAAACATCTGGGTCTGGGGGGCTGGAGGTGTGATCTTGGATCGGGTAAGTTGGGTCGAGTGGGTACTTTTTTGGCGCATGGAAAACGTAAGTTGCATCGCTACGGATATCAAGACAATTGCTCGGTAAGCGAGAGAGAGAATGAGAGTGAGAGCGAGAGAGAGGGAGCGAGCGATAGAGAGCGCGAGAGATAGAGAGAAAGACAGAAACATAAAAGAGAGCGAGAGAGGGCGATAAAGAAAGAGAACAGAGCCAGAGAGGACGAGAACGAGGGTGAGAGAGTGAGAGAGAGAGAGAGAGATAGGCGGACGTTTATGAGCTGTTATATTAATTTATGTATATTTTATTAACAAACCGCTGCCAGGTAAAAGCAAAACTAAAGATCGCACCTCTCAAACTTCCAAAATTTGGGCAACATTTCCCAAAAAGTTTGACAACCGCCAAGACCAAGTTGGTTATCGTTCTTTTTCCGCTCTTTGTTTCACGGCCCCGATTCCATTGAAGGCGTCCCGCGCACAAGAAGTTGTCATAGAAGATGCCGACGGCAGTCTCTGAAGTTGAGTGAAAAAGGGAAGAAGCTCAAAGGGAGGAAAAGAAGAAGAATTCAGTCCCCCCCTAGCTGTCCCGTGGGGGCCCTGATGAATGACGGGGCAGACGACATTCCTTTTTTCTTCTTTTTCTCTTACTCTTATGCTTACTTCCAACCGGGGAGTCCGTGTTGAGGAATCTGCCGGATTCACTTTGTGCCCCCGCCCGACGCTTTGACATTTTTTCGGAGGGCTTTTGAGAAGTCGGGGACACATAATGGCAGCCCGGAGGGGAGGCAAAAACAAAGTCGTTGGAAGTTGGAATCGAGGGACTAGAATGTTTGTTTGGATACGGGGATTTGTGAGATTTTTGGAACCACAATCAAAACGCAGTATTTTGTTAAAAGCCGAAAGTCGGTGGTGGCGGCAAGGCAAAGTCGCTCACCTGGACTCAATGCAGATGGTAAGAGCGGCCTGCCAACGACAGCTTCGGTTTAATTACCCAAGTTTGAGGTTAGCATTAACCCCGAGACCTCCACGAGTGTCTCGAACAAATTTTGAAAGCATTTCCTTCGGGGGTGCACAAATAATGCAAATGTAAGACGACTTCGCGAAACTCTTGAATGTGGCTACGCAGCGCGTATGGACGTTGTACGCAACTGTACGGTGCTGGGGTTTACGCTACCTTCAAGGCGTAACCGGGTCAAACGGGCATCTGCGATACGCAAGTGTGGTTGGTGTGATGGTATGGTTGCTATGATTTTTCAAAACTTGGAAAATCATACTGTTTCAGCAGTGTGGTTGGTGTGATGGGTCTGGTCGCTATGATTTTTCGAAACCTGGAAAATCATACTGTTTCAGCAAGTGGCCGCAAGGGAAAAGTCGCTCACCTGGACTCAATGCAGATGGTAAGAGCGGCCTGCCAACGACAGCTTCGGTTTAATTACCCAAGTTTGAGGTTAGATTAACCTTGAGACCTCCACGAGTGTCTCGAACAAATTTTGGAAAGCATTTCCTTCGGGGTGCACAAATAATGCAAATGTAAGACGACTTCGCGAAACTCTTGAATGTGGCTACGCAGCGCGTATGGACGTTGTACGCAACTGTACGGTGCTGGGTTTACGCTACCTTTCAAGGCGTAACCGGGGTCAAACGGGCATCTGCGATACGCAAGTGTGGTTGGTGTGATGGG
>JBBGBA010000331.1:0-74433 GCA_038088335.1 Mesorhabditis sp. LJ9110
TGCCCTGAATCCAAACCTCGTGAACTTTACGAGGTTATTTTTCTAGCTTACTCTCTCGCCTTGCTATGCCCTGAATCCAAACCTCGTGAACTTTACGAGGTTATTGTGCCTGAATCCAAACCTCGTGAACTTTACGAGGTTATTTTTCTAGCTTACTCTCTCGCCTTGCTTGCCCTGAATCCAAACCTCGTGAACTTACGAGGTTTTTAGCTTACTCTCTGCCTTGTTGCCTGAATCCAAACCTCGTGAACTTTACGAGGTTATTTTTCTACACTTCTCGCCTTGTATGCCCTGAATCAAACCTCGTGAACTTAGAGTTATTTTTCTACTCTTCCCCCTTGCTTGCCCTGAATCCAAACCTCGTGAACTTTTCGAGGGTTATTTTTCTAGCTTACTCTCTCGCCTTGCTATGCCCTGAATCCAAACCTCGTGAACTTTACGAGGTTATTTTTACTACTCTCTCGCCTTGCTTGCCTGAATCCAAACCTCGTGAACTTTACGGGTTATTTTTCTACTACCTCTCTCGCCTTGTGTGCCTGAATCCAAACCTCGTGAACTTTCAGGTTATTTTCTCTTCTCTCGCCTTGCTTGCCTGAATCAAACCTCGTGAACTTTACGAGGTTATTCTTCTAACTTACTCTATCGCCTTGCTGTGCCCTGAATCAAACCTCGTGAACTTTTACGCAGATTATTTTTCTAACACTTCTCGCCTTGCTGTGCCTGAATCCAAACCTCGTGAACTTTACGAGGTTATTTTTCACTTACTCTCGCCTGCTTGCCTGAATCCAAACCTCGTGAACTTTACGAGGTTATTTTTCTACTCTCTCGCTTTGTGCCTGAATCAAACCTCGTGAACTTTACAGGTTAAATGTGAACTTTCAGTTATTTTCTCTCTCCCTTGCTGTGCCTGAATCAAACCTCGTGAACTTTACGAGGTTATTTTTCTAACTTACTCTCTCGCCTTGCTGTGCCCTGAATCCAAACCTCGTGAACTTTACGAGGTTTATTTTCTAGCTTACTCTCCTCGCCTTGCTATGCCCTGAATCAAACCTCGTGAACTTTACGAGGTTATTTTCTACTTACTCTCTCGCCTTGCTATGCCCTGAATCAAACCTCGTGAACTTTACGAGTTATTTTCTAGCTTACCTCTCGCCTTGCTGTGCCCTGAACAAACCTCGTGAACTTTACGAGGTTATTTTCTAGCTTACTCTCTCGCCTTGCTTGCCCGAATCAAACCTCGTGAACTTTACGAGGTTATTTTTCTAGCTTACTCTCTCGCCTTGCTGTGCCCTGAATCCAAACCTCGTGAACTTTACGAGATTATTTTTCTAACTTACTCTTTCTTTCTTTCTATCCCTTTCTCTCTCTTCTTTCTCTCACTCTCGCTCTCTATCTCTCTCGCTCTGTGTGTCGCTTTGTATGTATATTGCTCGACCTTTCCTGTGCCTCCATGTGGTTTTTCTTAACTTTTATGGGACGACGAGAAAAAGCATGAATCGACCCATTGGATTCACTAGGCCTCGCCAGTTACCTCACGTACGAAATCACCAGTAACGTCCAATTTTATCTTTTCCTGCGTCATTTGGATTGGCTCGTAGTTGTCGAGACCCAGACGGTGGTAATGGTCGATTTTCACGTTTCCTGGAACCTTTAAAAAAATTAAATTTTCACATGCTGGCCCCTAACTGGGCGGACTGCCCGCTGAATAGCGAGGCGTTCAAGAAGACTTGTCCGACCTATACTGTCTATCCAAAAGTTAGTTTGAACATGAAAAATGCATTTTCTTTTTTTTTTCTGATCATAGCGTCACCGTATTTTTTTTAATATTAAACGACCAGTGTTCGCCCTAATTGCGCCTTTTAGTACATCGACTACCTAGCGGAGAGCTTCGAATGCTTGGGGTGGGACAAGAAGTCGATGTATTTCAAGACCAGGGCGAGCGCCTACAGCGTTGAAGGTATCGTGAATGAGGTGCGTTGAATAATATAAATGCGTTAATACATGCGTTTTCCTCGCCCTTCTAGCGTCTCTATCTCTTCTCGCTCTCTCCCTCACTTTCGCATAACACTCTCTGACTTTTTTTTTTTCTCTCTTTCTTTTCTCTTTCTCTTTCTCTCCGTCTCTAGCTCACTCTCTCTCTCTCTCTCTCTATCTTTTTCTGTCTCAACCTTACTTTTTGTATTTTTAGTACTTTCCATGCCTACCATTTGTATCAAGGCGTACACAAACCCAACCGGAATCCAGCATCTAATCTGCATTTTAGTACCTCGCTTAAGTTGAGACACGGCCCGTCGACGTCAGGGAGGAGGCCAGAGCCATCTATCGGGATGTAGTAATGAGTTTTATTGATTGAATAATATCTTTTTTTCCCGCGGAACCAGGAGATAAACACCAAGCTCAACGAGTTCAGAGTTTCCATCTGTTTACAAGATTTGAAAGTTCTTTACACCCCTGTTTTTACCAGTTTTGCAGATCCAAGCCTATCAGGGCGGCACCTTCCCGCACAGCGACATGACCAAGGCCGGACTGCTGGCCGGGGAGCTGGTCTACCGTAAGCCATTTAATTTTTGTTTGCATTAAATTTAGTTCATGCTACCCCAGTTCTATTGGTCTAATCATTTTTATTGCTGTTTTGCAGAAATGATGGACAACTTCAAGCGGCACCGCGACTACACCGAGGCCAGTAAAATGTTGTGCCAGCTGAAGTTTTATGGTTATTCCACGGTACGTTCATAGTAAAATCCCGTAGCGGGTGGCTTAGAATTTCTTCAATAATCTCTTCTGGCCTGCCTACTCTGCATTTTAGCAAGACTTCGTCATCGCCAGCGTGTTGGAGCTGCTCGGGGTGAAGGAGAGGATTTTGGGAATCGAGCATCCGTTCTTATAGTCGGCCGGGTTGTTGGAATTGTGGCGGAATTCGGCCGGGATTCCTTATGGCAAGGTGAGAGATAGAGAGATAGAGCGAGTGAGATAGCGGGAGAGAGAGATTAATTAAATGTTTTTAGTTCCTCTACCGATACGGCCCGAACGAGCCGGAGTTCGTCGACTTCACGAAGGACATGTTTGGCTGTGATGGGAATGAGGAATGCGAATTGGGTAAGAGCGCGAGCGAGCCAGTGAGCGTGAGAGAGGCAGCGAGAGAGAGAGAAAGAGCGAGACTTAGGGCGAGAAAATACCTTTTTTTTCTATTCAAAAACCTATTTTTTAGATACCTTGACCACCGCCCTGTCCTCACGGATATTCAAATCGCGAAAGGAGCAATGCCAGCTAGGAACCGCTGAGAAGCCGCTAATTATTAACTGATTTTTACGTATTTTTTTCCTATCCTATAAGCGAGAAAAGTATGTCTGTTTTCTGTGCAGCCGATTTCTCGGCCGTCAGGCCGAATTTCCGGCTGATTTTTGGCATGGAGATGGAGAAACACGTTCTCTTTATAAGGTTTTTTTAGTTTTTCGAAATGCCTTCATTTAACGATTTCACAAGCGAAATAGTGAGAAACCCTTAACATTTTGGCCGCAACAAGGTTTGTTCAGAGGCTATCTTGATTGCCCGACGGAGTTAGACTCTGATTTTTGGTGAGTCGATGGATAATGTAAATATCTCGATACGATTTTTTGGAATTTTGTTAATCATCCCCTCGCGCCGCAGGCCACGGATGGGTCCTGGACCCAGGCTCTTGCGCCGCAGGCCAGATCCCAGGAGAAAAACCAGTAACTAGCGCCCCAGGCTCAAGGATTCTAGCGCAACGCTGGCTCTTGCGCTGCAGGCCAAAAAATGGCTACTTGAGTCAGGTTCATGCGCCGCAGGCCAAAAAAGAAGGTGTTTAAATTCATGGTTTCTGGACGGGGTCCAGTGGAAATGGGCCGCGAAGCGGTCTTTTTCCACTGGTTATATGATACATATTTCTATATCTATTATCTATCATATATCTATTATTATCTATCTCTCTCTCGCTCTCTCTCTCTCTTTCCCTCTCTCTACTGCTCTCTCGTATTTGTACAAAATGCATCCATTATGTGCCTATGTTTTAAAATGATTCGACGAAAGCGTATTATTTATACCTTGGCTTTTGTGATTAGTGATTTTATAAAACTCTAATACAAGTGTGCTATTATATTCTCACAATGATCGCTGCTAGCCTGCCTAAATCCGGCCATTTGAGCCCGAAACATGTGAGTGAGAGAGGGGGAGAGAGAGAAAGAAAGAGAGAGGGAGGGAGAGAGAGAGGGAGAGAGAGAAAAAAGTGGGAGAGAAACTGAAAGTAGGTAATTCCACAATAATCCCTGCTAGCCTGCCCTCTCTATTTGACCAACAAATACCCCCGGGCCCTCCATCTCTCGCTGCAGAATTGATAACAGAGTCCTGCCTGCCTTCTTCCGTCAAGAGGAGCCGTGTGTAGTGTTTTATGCAATTGGGCGACGGGGTTGTTCGCGATAAAATCGGCGCCCTTGCAACAAGCCTTCCGAGCTTTCATGTATTGTGTTCTTTGTTTCGCGGTGCGGTGTTTCATTTTGGACAATTTACCGGTCATCCCTGCTTTTCAAGCCTTTCTAAAGGAACTACAAACCTCAACAATCTACCCCTCTCTTCGCCTAGGTCTTGACAACTACGCGACACACCAATTCACACGTCCCGATCCCATTTTATCGCAGCTAGGAGCGATCAAATCTGTCTAGCAATTTTGTTAGGAACTTACTTGCTATCTTTTAGAAAAATATAACCATAATTCCAGTAGAAAAACGATTTAAAAATCAAAAATTTTGGAAAAGTCGAAATATCCCTGAAATCTTTTCTTCGAATCTTTTTGCCCTTAGGAATATAAAAAACTTTTTAAAACACTTCGGTTATTTCATTTTTAAAATTTGATCCTAGCCAAAAATGCCATTCGGAGTGTCGCGTAGATGTCCAGACCCAGCCGCAGGAAGGAGTTGAGTTTTGCACTTCCTGGTGCCTTTAAAATGGCTAAAATTAGGCATTAAATCTTGGCAAGAAATTTACACCTCTACGCCTCGCCAAAGTTTCGTTGTGCCCAGAATTTAATGGGCAGTCCTGGCGATTTCGCCGCATTTTCGTCAGCATCCAAAATCGATCGCTTTTCGCTGGAGTTTTTATTGGGACTTGCTGCCCGACGTTTTGACCCCTCCCCCTCGCCCGTTTTGTTGTTCCAAGGATTTGAATTTTGATTTGGGTGTCGATAGTATTGATACGGAGCGGAACTTCCCGGATTTTTGTCAGGTGAAACAAAGTCGGCTGATTTGTAGAGCTGATTTTACATTTGCTCGGCTAACTCTGATTTTACGTTACGTTCTCGTTTGTATTTTTCCGAATTTAAATAATATATTTTTATGGTAAAAACAAGGTATCAAAATTTGATGTAATTGGCTAAACTTGTTGGCCAGGAAGCTGCCAGTAACAGGCAAGCGACGCGTTGCAAGTGACGCATTCTATGGAACTGGGTCTGCCGGCAAATTGTCAATCGCAATATCTCTCCCTCTCGCTTTCTCTCTCTCTCTCTCTTTTCTTTTCTTCTTCTTTCTCCCCTCCTCTCTCTTCAGTTCCGCGTTATGATATCCATTTCAGAACTTTTCTGAAACTGATCGAAAAAGGCTGTGATATCGCTGGCTATGTGAGCTGGGCGTCAAGGTCAGTGCTCAAAAAAGATGATTATTTACGATTTATTATGTATATCATTTATTATATTTATTACAGGATAAATATTATACAACTTTAATTACGATTAAAATTACTTTCCGATGATATTTTTTACTTGTTTTCTAGCGGTTTATGGAGCTTGTCGTACTGGTCGCCCTCGTCGTCCAACTATGCGGCAGCGCCCTCGGCGATCTCGAGTTGATCCAGGTTTTCAATGTGGGTTTTTGGTGCCGACAAATTTGTCTAAACTGAGATTTGATTTCAGAAAATCTTGCATTTTCAGATGTGGCGCCATGGGGACTGGGCCCCGGTTCGAATGTTTTCTTCGCCGGAAGCCGCCGCTCATCCGCTCTTCAAAAATGGCCTCAAAAATCTTACAGATGTAAGAGGTTAACTTGATCTTTAAAGGGGCTCCGAACTGCCAAATCAAAGCCCTTTTGGGAGGTCTCCTTGATTTCTAGCAAATTGCCAGCAGGCGCTGCGGACGAGAGCCGGTCGATTTTTGCGCGAAGTTGTTTTTGCCCGGTTTCTTTGTGAAAACACTCCAATTCGCGCATTCTGAGCCCATTTTTGAAATCCTCACTCTAAATAGTTTTGGTGTTTTAATGATAAAATTTGGCCCAGCAGCCGAGAACGTGATTTCGAGGTGACAACAGGCAATTTCAAATTTTGCGAGCTTCCCGCAACCCTAGGTGTGCAGAGGCCGCCCACGTACAGGCTCCGATTTTCGGGTCGACATTCAATTTTTGGCAATTCGTAGCCCCTTTAAGCAATATAAATTACTGAAAATTATAAATACATAAAAGCAATAGAGACCATAACGGTGACATTTTATTTTAGCAAGGAATCCAGCACGCCTTCCACATGGGCCAATTTATCAGGTACACATAGGGTAACGGGGAATAACGGGGGCACTCAAACTTTTATATGATAAAACTATTTTTAAATATGCTTTTTTCGGGCTGTAAAAAAAACTCTTAGTATATTTTTCGGTCCTCTATCGAATGGCATTTTCAAAATATCGAAAATATTCAAAACGCCGAAAAATTTTTCCCCGTTATCCTATGTGCTGCCATGGTTTCAAAAATGGTTTTAGGCCATAAAACTTTTATAATACATTTTTCGCGTTGTAAAAAATCTCTTAGTATATTTTTTGATGTTCTATCGATTCGCGTTTTCAAAATATCAAAAATCTCAAAAATTTGGCTTTCCCCCGTTATCCTATGTGCTGCCCATGGATTTTGATCAATTTTGTTTATTCGATAAAAAATTTCAGTTACATTATTTCGGGCTGAAATTAATTTTCCTAGGGCAGTTTTCGACGCTTTACCGAATGACGTTTTCAAAATACCAAAAATATCCAAAATTTCGAAAATTTGACTTCCCCCCCGTTATCCTATGTGCTGCCCATAGATTTTCCTCAATTTTTGTTTATTCAATAAAAATTTCCATTACATTATTTCGGGCTGAAATTAATTCTCTTAGTATATTTTTCGACGCTCTATCGAATGGCACTCGCAAAATCCCTCAGTAATTGCAAATTTCATAATAATGAGTGCCCCCGTTATTTTATTCCCCCCCCCCGTTACCCTATGTGTACCATTTATCAAGTACAAGTACGCCGATTTCCTATCGACACCTGACCAGGTTGGTAAGGTACGTTAAAAACGTACCGAAGACACAGAAAAATTCAATGTTCTCAAATGGCCTCTGCTCGCCTGCCTCGGAGTGCAAAAAAAACAATTTGCGAAGAAATTAGCAGAAGCAATTTGCGGAACGCGAAGCCTAAACAATAGGAAAATTCCATGCAGCTGAATTTCTTAGGGGCAGCTAGCAGAGGCCATTCCGGAAATGTCCGCTAATTAATGCTCACTTTTTTTTTCAGGTCCACATCCGCTCCACCAGCCACGACCGAACGATCCGTACGGCCCAGGAGGCGATGCGGGCCATTTTTGGGGATCAGAAAGTTGAGCTCGAGGTGGCCGAGGGGGAGGATTGGGTGCGTTTTTTTGCTGTCACACTCCTTTGAAGGGCCGGGAAGCGCGATGATCGGCCCGTTCCATCGACCAGGTCTCAGCTACAGCTACAGCTACGCAGCACTCCAAATTACGCAACCTTCTTCCGAATTTTTTCGATGTCGCATTCCTAAATTAGAGGGCTTGAGATGCGTAAATTGGAGTGGAGCGTAGTTGTCGAGATCTAGTGGATGAGGGGTGGATATATGGCTTCTCGGCCCCTTTAAAATGCAAGGTTCGAGAGCGAGAGTGAGAGAGCGAGAGGGAGTGAGGGAGAGACAGAGAGCGAGAGAGAAAAAGAGATAGCGAGAGAGCGATAGAGAAAGAGCGAAATCTTCCATTTCAGATGCTCAAACCTTCATACATGCACTGCCCCGTCCTCCAGCAACTCCAAGAGGCCAAATGCCCGAATTTTGTTCAATTTCCGAGCGACTACGCTACAGTACGTTCCAGTTTGTTGCGCAAATTTGCCGTTTTGTAGAATTTTGACAGCTACGAGTACGACCTATTTCGGTGCGCCGGCCTCGACAAGAACACGAAGAACACAAGATCTTACTCTCTCGCCTGACACGGCTCTCAATCCAAACCTCGTGAACTTTACGAGGTTATTTTTCTGGCTTACTCTCTATCTCTCTCTCTCTCTCTCTCTCTCTCTCTGTCTCTCTCTTCTCTCCGTTCTCTTTCTTTCCTTCTATCCCTTTCTCTCTCTCTCTCTCTCTCTCTCTCTCTCTCTCTCTCTTTCTTCCCTTTCTCTCTCTTCTTTCTCTCTCGCACTCTCTGTGTGTGTCGCTTCGTCTGTATATTGCTCGACCTTTCCTGTGCCTCCATGTAGTTTTTCTTAACATTTATTCGACGAAAAGTCGTGATTTGGCGCTCTGGCATGGGATAAGATATCACACAGGAAACGAGTATTGGGTACGAGTATCAAAGGACCTTTTTAATGTTAACTTAGGGCTTTGGGGTGGTGGTCGAGTTTTGTCGGGTTGTCGAGTGTCGGGTTGTCGAGTGGAGAGGGTTGGTGTTGATGCTTCATTCGGCCGGAAGTCCGAGGATCGCGCGGACCGCGGGGTGACACTGTAAAATAATAATTCATAACGTTTATGCGCTCGTGCATAAGAACGAATGACGGCCATGATCTCGACAGCCAAAATGCCGACAGCCAAAACCTGATCGTTCCGGGTGCTTTACCCATAGTTGGTTTTAAGATCTGGGGTTTGGGCTGTCGGTATTATGGCTGTCGGGGTTTCCGACTGTGTCGGTGAAACTCTTACCGGCGACCATCCGTGTTGTAGAGCCCGCCGGGCCATGCACTCCAAGCACTTGTCGCCTTTGAGTGCTGAAAAATGGCTATTTGTTTTCGGGTACCGGTAACATACTTGAGAACGGGTTGTTAGCATTTTCCTGGTGCCACGGTTCGTTTTGATCGCAGCGGTGGAGGACTCCTGTCCATCCCCTAGAAGGCAAAGGTTTAGGAAAAAACCGAAAATCCCAACCGGACTGAGTCCCAACAAGTTCGGCAAAGCTTCAGCGGGCCTCTGGCCTTGTAGATGTCCGTGGCGTCACAGCAGATACAGAGCTCCTCCAGTGTCTTCTGCAACACATCCGTATTCCGCATCAGGACGAGGCGCTCCTGTACGCGGGTGAGTTCCTGCAAAGACAATATTAATGACGTATCTAAGTAAGGCTGTTAGCGGGGGGGTCCAAATTTTTTGCCACTAATTTTTTGCGGCCATATAGCGAAATATAAACTTGTTTGATAGTATTTTACAGGGTTTTAGATATAAAACAATTCAGAAATATCAATTTGTCCGAAATAAATAGCAAAAATTTGTGGAATTATACTATTTGGTCCAAAATGTTGCAAAGATGAACAAACAAGCTCAAAGATTGTAGCGTTTACAAAAATTTTTTTTAAAAACTACTCAAACATACTTGTTTTTTTCCGATCCGGTAGAGGAACGGCGCGCTGGGCTTCCCTCGCAGGTTGCCAGTCAACAGAGAGATGACACGGTCACCCTTCTGGAAAGCGACATGTAAATGATGAAAAAAGGATATCGGTCGGCTGCCACGGAACAGAAACTGCGAAAACGCGGGAATATCTGTACCTGTCACTCTCCCTTTAATTGCTCAAAAATTCTCTGCTAGCCTGCCCCACCCAGCTACTGTCACTCTCCCTTAATTCTCAAAAATTCTTTGCTAGCCTGCCCTACCCAGCTTCCCAAAAATTCTCTGCTAGCCTGTACTACCCAGCTACCGTCACACAGCTACTTCTCCGAAAGCGCCCGGGTAAAACCTAAGACATCTCTCACCTGGATGAAATAGAGAGGTGCATCTTGAAGAATTCGCCCATCGTAGGCCTCAGCGAGACGGAGGTTGAACGTGCTGGCGATCCGATATACATCTGCAAAAACGTTGGATAGCGGGTTTTTTGTCAGACATAAATAGTTTATGTACATTAGTTAACCAGTCCTGAGCATAACAAATTACAGTATTGGAGGGATCAGGCTTCCGAACTAGTAAATGCTTGAGAATGTCGAAATTTTCGGTCAATTTAGGGCGATTCTATCGAAATAGTCCTTCCACCTGCGCCCAAAGACCGCTTCGCGGGCCTTGGCGCTGAAATGCGGCCTTTGTTTGAGCAAGTTGGATTTTCAAAAGCTCCAGCCTAACGACCACACTCGCGAGCACAACTGGCAAAAAGAAAGAAATCCCTATTTTTCACGGTATGCAAATTAGCCCTCAGGGAACCGAAAATGAGTAAAACCGACTTTAACGTTGTAAACTGAAATTTTATCGAAATTCTGATAGCGCCATTGGAAACAGATGGGACGATTCGGTGCTTCCAGGTTATCGGGGGTCGGCTATTTTAGCGGGGGACGGTTGTGAACTTTTTTTTCTATAATATCGTGCGGCCCGGCTAATTAAAAGCTGGCCGTTTTTATAGACTTGTGCGCCGTTTGAAATGGTTCTGGACTGTTAGCGGGGGAGACATTAAGAAAAACGTCATAAAACATGTTGAAAAATTTCTTCTTTTTCGGCCTAACGTATATGAAAATGGCTAAAACCCTAGATTTCGTGACTATATGATAAATATTTTTATAATTTTGGATTAAAACGGTATTAAAATAAACTACAATTTATCACTAGGCAGGTTTAGGCTAAACGAAAAGAAGATGCCAACCGTCCCCCGCTAAAATAACCGACCCCCGATAACCTGGAAGCACCGACGATTCCACCAAGTGACGGAGAATTAGGACATTTTATGCGCGGGAAGGTCCTCCAAATCGAGCCTCGAAAGTGACGGAAAGTGGCGAAAGAGAGTGGAGTGAGTGGGAAAGTGACACACACATTATATAAGGTAGGATTGGTTCCTAAGAAAAAATCCCCCAGACCCCCCGATAATGCGAAAGAAACACTTTCAGCCAGATAAGCACCGACAAAGTTGAATAAATTTTCTGGTGCTTCCGTGTTAGCGGGGGGGGGGCAATTTTTCTATTTTTTATGAAGGCGGTTTAGGGCTATAATTAAATTTAGAAAATTTCCATGGCATTTTACTCGGTTTTGATCAAACAACAAGCAGAAATACCTAGACAAACATGTGTGAAAGAATTTGAAAACTTTAGAAAACAGCGAGTTTTTGCGCCAAAACGTATAAAAAAATGACCAAAGCTCGTCAGAACCTTTAGATTTATAGAATGCTCTAACAATGTTTCATAGTGTTTTAGTTATCGGAAACCACTAAAAACATTATTAAACCATATTTTAATGCATTATTATGTAGGCATAGGCCCAATTAAAAAACCGTTAAAAATTTGCTCCCCCGCTAACACGGAATTTTCTTGCCCAAAAGTTGGTTAGAGAGTGGGAGCTCAAGAACGACGTAGCGGGTGTTAATGCGCATTAGCCGCTAGAAAACTCACATTCCTCCGGGGTGGGGGCGCGACGGTCGCGACCATCACGGGCCACTTGTTCGAGGAGGCGCCCGTGGTGCTCGAGGACGATCTAAACACCGCAGGTATTTTGCCCGCATTAATAGAATCCCTACCTCCATATTGTTCGGGCTCTTCACCCGGTCGGCAGCTGGCGATTGGCCGCGGGACGGCACTTTCCTTTCATCCTTGTCGCCTTCAGGGGCCTTCGCGGCCTGTTCGAGCAGCCGCCCGCGGTGCTCGATGACCAGCTAAACACAGCAAGTATTTTGCTCGCATTAATAGAACCCCTACCTCGATATTGTTCGGGCTCTTCACCCGGTCGGCAGCTGGCGATTGGCCGCGGGACGGCACTTTCCTTTCATCCTTGTCGCCTTCAGGGGCTTGCGGCCTGTTCGAGCAGCCGCCCGCGGTGCCTCGATGACCAGCTAAACACAGCAAGTATTTTGCTCGCATTAATAGAACCCCTACTCGATATTGTTCGGCTCTTCACCCGGTCGGCAGCTGGCGATTGGCCGCGGGACGGCACTTTCCTTTCATCCTTGTCGCCTTCAGGGGCCTTCGCGGCCTGTTCGAGCAGCCGCCCGCGGTGCTCGATGACCAGCTAAACACAGCAAGTATTTTGCTCGCATTAATAGAACCCCTACCTCGATATTGTTCGGGCTCTTCACCCGGTCGGCAGCTGGCGATTGGCCGCGGGACGGCACTTTCCTTTCATCCTTGTCGCCTTCAGGGGCCTGCGGCCTGTTCGAGCAGCCGCCCGCGGTGCTCGATGACCAGCTAAACACAGCGTTTTGCTCGCATTAATAGAACCCCTACCTCGATATTGTTCGGGCTCTTCACCCGGTCGGCAGCTGGCGATTGGCCGCGGGACGGCACTTTCCTTTCATCCTTGTCGCCTTCAGGGGCCTTCGCGGCCTGTTCGAGGAGGCGCTGGCGGTGCTCGAGGACGATCTAAACACGGCAAGTATTTTGCCCGCATTAATAGAATCCCTACCTCCATATTGTTGGGGCTATTGGAGCGGGCTGTAGATGGAGATCGACTCGCGGCAGCTGCGGCCTTGGCCGCTTCCTCCGCCTTTCTCTTCATCGCCCTCGTTTGTACGCCCGACCGCACCGGGCTTCTTCCACGCGACTTGTTGGCAGGCATTTTCTGAAAGCGAATAAATCGTACTGATCACCAGCAATACCAGCAGTGGCTAGAGGCCACAACAAGAAGGAATAGGGCGAGAGGCGGCTGAAGAGCCCCCACTGCTGAGCGAGAGAGCGATAATACCCGATTCTCCGAAAACACCGCCCCACCGGAAATGCTAATCAAGCACATTTTAGTTTGGATTCTAATTATTGGATGCAATAACCGGTTATTCGTGATTCTTCGATGGATTAAGGTACTTTAGCTGATTGGGGCAAGCTAGCAGAGATTCTTTGAGGAATTGGAGGGGATGGAGTGGGCAGGCTAGCAGAGATTCTTTGAGGAATTGGAGGGGATGGAGTGGGCAGGCTAGCAGAGATTCTTTGAGGAATTGGAGGGGATGGAGGGGCAGGCTAGCAGAGATTCTTTGAGGAATTGAGGGATGGAGGGGCAGGCTAGCAGAGATTCTTTGAGGAATTGGAGGGAATGGAGTGGGCAGGCTAGCAGAGATTCTTTGAGGAATTGGAGGGATGGAGTGGGCAGGCTAGCAGAGATTCTTTGAGGAATTGGAGGGGATGGAGGGCAGGCTAGCAGAGATTCTTTAAGGAATTGGAGGGGATGGAGGGGCAGGATAGCCGAGATTCATTGACGTTAATTATTGCCGATTTTCAGGGATGCTTCCGAAGTGTCCTTCTCACGCCCACGCATAGCTCCCCCGAGCGTCTCATGGCTTTTTCGTCTAGATGTCGTCGAAGAGCGTGTTTTTCCAAGCGTCGTCTCGAATTTCCTGCCATTTGGTGGTCGTCAAATTTTCGCGGGGATTCTCGCGCCGGAAATCCATCCGCCATATTCCACGGCAAAACCGCCAATTTCACGCCCCGGCCCCCGGCTCCACGGGCCCCGATTCTACAGCCCAAAAATTAATGAATAGGGCTGGGATTTTGACTTGAAATATTTCATCATTATGACGTACTCAGACTAGGGTTCTCAAAATGTTTTTTTTTCCTGAGGCCTAGCTTTGGGCTTAAGCTGGAAAAGCGCTCTCTCTCTCTATTTCTCTCTCCCTCTCTCTCCCTCTCTCTAGCTTCTTTTTCAAATTTCAAAATTGCCCTCGTTCTTCCTCCGAGAACTTACCCTGGGCGCTTCGATGAACGGGGCATAATTAAGCTTGAGAATTTTCGGATGACTACTAAGGCCGAGCGAAGCAATGCGGGAATTTTGGCCCGCTATCTGCGCGTTTATTGAGCTTGAGATTGCGATATCTCACTCTCTGTCTGTCCCTCGATCTCTTTCTCTCTCTCGCCCCTGTGTCTCTCTCTCTATCTACATTTCTCTCACTCGCTCTCTCTTTCTGTCACGCGCGCTCTCTTTCTCTCGCTAACTCTCTCGCTAACTCTGTCGCTCTCTGTCGCTCTCTCGCTTTCTCTCTCTCGTCATGTCATTTCCCAGCCGCCTTCAGATAAACGATGGGTCCAATCCCGCTAATCTTCACCTTTCTGCTGCTCGTCGGGAACGCCGTCTGCGCCGTCGGTCCAAGTAAGTGAGCATGAAAGACAGACGGGGTGAAAGAGAGACAGAGAGATGGAGACTTGGAGCGCATGAGGGAGCGAGAGAGAGAGAGAGAGAGAGAGAGAGAGAGAGAGAGATGGACCAACAAGCCGACCGAGACCAAGAGAAAATGATAGATCGGTAAGCGCAGCACAGGAAAGGGTTGGGGAAGAGGCTGTCATTAGTCGTGTCGCGTAGCTGTTGAGACCTAGCCAACATCAAGGGTCGATTCCGGCCTTTGGAGCCCTCCCCACCTGCTCTAAATTCCAGGACACATCCCAGCCATCTCTCGATTCCAATACGAGCGCACTCGGCCCAGCCGCTACCCGATGTCACCGCGATTCCTGCCGGAGGGCGACTGGCGACGTGGGTTCATCACAAAAAGTGAATTTCGCATGCGAGGATGGTAGCTTTAACCTTGAATTTTTTACTCAATTAAAGGCGCCGGGAAGACAAGAATTTTTAGGGTTTATTGGCCCGATTTTTGGGTGTTTGCCAAAGGCGTCAGATTCGCCGGTACGATTGCATTAAAAGCGTCAATCTCGTAATTTTTGGCGGTTCTAGTTCGTTAACGGGGGAGGCGGCAGGGTGGAGTATCGGTTGTCCTGAGATATCCTGCCCCCCCCCCCCCGCTCCCGCTAACGAAACAGTGAAGCGGGAAAATGGCTCAAGGACGCTTATTAAAATGCGCTAATAAGCTTCAAAATCTACCCCTCCACGTCCTAGGTCTCGACAGCTCGATACATTGCTTTCCTGTCCTTTTATAAGCCTTATAAACGCGTGATGTCGCTGCCAGAACAACCTCCACACGTCATTTGAAGCATAGCGTAGCGACTGTCGAGACCTAGTCGAGGGGAGGGATCGAATCTTCGACTGTTTGGTGACTTTGAAAAGTTTAAATGATTGAAAAGTCGTCTTATTTAAAATGTGATAGTTTGTGCAATTTTAATACCGTAGTTTTTTAGCTTTCTTGCATTCGAAAAACGTTAAAAATGACAAATTTTATATTTTATAGCCAATTTGAATTTTTTTAATAATTTAATAAGATGACATATGCCTTATTCTACCATTGTATATAAAACCGGAAAACCTTCAAATTTAAACTGTTAAGACGCCTTGAAAAGGAATATTTTTTACTTAGCATTTGCGAATTTTTTAAACTCGGATTTTTGCCTTCCTAACGCCTTTATTTATACCTCGAAATCCAGAAAAAATACTAACATGTCACTTTCCGATAAAATACTGTAGACGTCCCATTAATTTGCCAGGCTTACCAGCCCCTTTAGAATCAACTTATTCCGGCTACCGGCCCCAGTACGGACGATACCAACTGGCCCCCGACGGCTCGACCGTAATCAGCTCGAGGTGGTGGTGAATGTCGAATTAAATTGAATTTATTTAATTGGTATTTATTGTATGATTCTTAAATATTAATATTCAGCAATATAAACCCTGGAATCTGTTGATGCATTTTTAAATTATAGAAAAATGCATTTTACCCCGATACGGTATCTTAAAGAGCACGTTCAGGGAGGTTTTTTTGGAAAAAAAGCAAAGATTTTTGCCGCGGCCGGGGTTCGAACCCGGACCCCCCGCTTGGGAGGCGCGGATGGATACCAGTCAGCCACAGCTACAACCTGGCAAGGGACGAGGGGCGCCCCACCCCGGAAAGGAGGGGAATGGCCTGTCACAGCACGGGCAGGCAGTGCGCGCGGTCCCTACGTCCATAGGGTGTACACGTTGGGACGAGTACACGGCCCCTCCCTGAACGTGCGCTTTAAACAGACGAACAGCGCCTTTGGAAAATTGCTCTTTGATGGCAAAAGCAAGACAAAGATGCTGAACATCAAACCATTTTTATGGCCTTTTACACGGTATTTAGAGAAAAAACGCATATAAAAAATTTTAAGGTTTCAAATTTTTTGACTTTGGGGAAAAATGACCAAAAAAGGTCCCGGTTTTTCCATTTTCAAAGTTAAAATTTTGCAAAAACTCTTTAAAAATGCCAGCTTTGCTAGCAGGTACGTAAGCAAACAATTACAGGCTTTTTTGAAGCGAAATTTTATCGCAGAATTCAAAAAAGCCCGAGATTTTCCTTGAGATTTTCGGCTTGTTTTCGAAATTCATAGCGTCCTGGAAAAGCTCCAGTTTTTTTGATATCTCGTTTTTTGGGTGGTTATGTGGTTGCCTAGCGGGTTGCCGGTGACCCTCGGCGAATTCCCGGATCGGATAAAGCCTGCCGGCAGAGAGCTGAAAACCCCGATTCGGGCCCCATCTCGAAATGCGGGCTCTGCCCATATTGATATGGCTCTATGCAAGTTGCGGAGTTTCGGGTAAGAATTTTCTGTCAGACTTTGTGTATGTTTATTCAGGTCAATTTTCACTCTGTGATATCGCCCCATATTTGTCTACATGCGCGACCACGACCCCGGCGGGAAACGAGACGACAACGACTCCGAGCAGCACAATGGAAGTAGGGGTACTGGATTGTTAGCGGGGGGAAGGTGGTGTCAGGGGAAAACTCTTTTTTTTTCAGTAATCCCATGCGGCCCTATAGCGAAAAATCAACCGGGGTTTAGGATTTTAAACAGTTTGTACATGTGGTTATACAAATTGGTTACGTTTTGGTCAAAAATGTACGAAAAATCAAAAAAAATCAAAAAATCAAAAAATTCGGATTTTCAAAAAGGTTTAAACATTTTTTGTAATTTTCTGAGAATCAAAAACTGCTAAACCTTCTAAAAATTGATTGTTTCTTGATAATTGGTGGAAAAAAAGACGAAAAAGAGCTTCCCCCCGCTAAGAGGCCAGGTCCGTTAGTAGGCGCACGAGAGGTATCGAAATTTTTTTGAAGCGGTACCATACTTTAAAATATTCAAAATGATGAAAGTGCCAAAATTATAAGTGTTCGTAAGTGTTCGTAAGTGGTCACCAAAATCTTCACCTGGAAAAGCTGGCTTTTTTGCAAGAAAACTCGTAAATTATATTTTTCCGGGCTACGCTTTCTCAAAATCTGTTCTAAGGAGACGAGCAAGGCAAAAAAAACGCGGCGCGTGTGCCTTCCGCCGACGAGGGGAAGCAAATCCTTTATTTTTCCGGTTTCTGGAGAAGCCATTTCCAGGATTCCGAGAATAGCACCACAACCACCACACTCCCGTCCGTGACAACAGATTTTCTAGACAACTCGACCGAAACTACGACCCCTAAAAGGGTGTGTGCTCTTCTTTTGTAGCTTTTCCAGGCATCAGAGCTGTTAAGAAAAACAGAATTTTTTGTAGAACCGAACTCGCCGTTCGACGGATGCCCAAGATGCGACAAATTCGACGACGGAAGAAGCGTCAAGTACGCTTTGCCGCCTAATACAGCAAATATTATTGCACTTTAGCCACACAACCTGCCGAAGCGCAAACGACCACCGCCAGAATCCCGGTAAAACAACTCCCTTTTTGGTTTTTAAAGGGGCTCCGAAATCTGGTCCACGGCCCCCTGCCGTGATTCCTGGCAAATAGCCAGTTGCGACCGCAACGCGACCGCGCGGCATAGCCTTTTGCCCCTGTTTCGACGCGAAAACGCTTGAATTTAAAAATTCTGACGCTATTTTTGGTATCCTCACCGAATTTTGATCATTCCAGACTTTTAAATTATGAAAAGTGACCAAAGAATCGCCGAGATCGAGAAATTGGGTGCCTTACGAGGCATTACGACAGGTAATCGCCGCGCACGCAAAATGTCTTTTTCGCCCCAAAAAGAGTTCGGATTTTCTCAAATTTTTTAGGTTTTTTCGCAATTAAATCACTTTTCTGGCACTTCTCGGCAGGACCCTTGCGTTTTTTGACCCGTAGGTTCATTCCCCGCACGCACGAATTTTGACTTCTGAGCCCCTTTAAAGGAATCCCAAAGTGCGAAAACGACCTTTTCCAGCTACTGGGTCTAGACAGCTATGCTAGGCTCCAAATGACGAGTCCTGCTGCACAATTAAATTTTTGCCAGATCTGATGTCACTAGATGTTGCCAAAGGAACACTGCTTTTGGAGTTGTTGCGTGTCATTTGGAGCGCTGTGTAGCTTTCGAGACCTAGTCCAGGGAAAGGGTCGATTTTTGCACTTCCTAGCTCCTTTCAATCACCCTTTTTTAGAACGGATGGCCCCTGGACCCAAGCAATGTGCTCAGTACCCTATTCGAGTAGGTTTTTTCGGGTAGTCACGTTAATAAGGTAGAAAAAAAATCAAGAATAAAGAGAAATATCCGAAAAACAAGGCTTCAAAAATGGGCTACTCTTTTAAAAATTGTATTTGAGGGCACGCTTATATTTTTATATTGTAAAGCACAAAATACTAGCCTAATTATCATAAAAACTGCTCAAAAAGAGGAAGGCAAAAGAAGCTCGGCCCCTTTAAAAAGTGCAAATCCTTATCCAGTACGTGAAAAACGTTCGAAGTCATTTTTTCAGTGAGTTGACAAAGAATAAGACAACTACCACCACCTCGACCACGATCGCTACTACCACGACGGGCTCTGATACTACTACGACGGCAACAACGACGATGACGACAACTGCAAAATTGGAAACTAGTCGACCAGATCAAGAAGCAGAAACGACAACGACGAGTATGACAACAACCCCAGCCACGTCTACCACGACAATATCCAATTCTGACCCCAAATCTGGGCCTAAAGGAACCACGACAACCACTTCAACGTCATCTCGTGCGGCTTCGCAGACGACTGGAGCCTCACAAGCCTCAGAAACTTCCGGAAATGCGCAAGACGACGCTTCTGGTGGCGTCACTTCAGAGTCTGATGCCACGACGGTGGGAAAGGCTGACGGTGATACGACAGCGACCGAAACATCCGAAACCGGAAGCACGGACTATGGTGAGATAGCAGACATTTTTGTGAGGAATTAGAGGGGGCAGGCTAGCAGAGATTCTTTGAGGAATTGGAGGGGATGGAGGGGGCAGGCTAGCAGAGATTCTTTGAGGAATTGGAGGGGATGGAGGGGCAGGCTAGCAGAGATTCTTTGAGGAATTGGAGGGGATGGGGGCAGGCTAGCAGAATTCTTTGAGGATTGGAGGGGATAGAGGGGCAGGCTAGCAGAGATTCTTTGAGGAATTGGAGAGGATGGATGGGGCAGGCTAGCAGAGATTCTTTGAGGAATTGGAGGGGATGGACGGGGCAGGCTAGCAGAGATTTTTGGGGGAATTGGAGCCAAATACCTCGATTTCAGACTTCGGACCACCTGCTGACCCCAACGGTGACTATGGGGATTACGGAGAGGCTACGACCGCTGAGGATCCTGATTCTGATTCGACCACCACGACGAAATCTACAGATTCTGGGGCCGGGCAGGGAAATGGTATGTTTTTTGCCATACACAATTTGTCAGTTGACGAGCCAAAAATCTGAAGCTTAGTTACTTCGCCGGAAACGTCACCCACCACCACGACTGCCAGTTCGGATTCTACATCTACCACCACGACATCAACGAGCACGACCACGACAAGTACCACAACAACGACGAGTGGGCAGGCCGAAAATGCGGTTACGGATTCTGATGGAAATACCGTAACCGAGGGACCGAATGAATCGTCTACTGATGATGCGGCGGAGACAGGTAAAATTACGTTTTTGAGAAGGGTATCTAGCAGTGTTTCTTTGGGAAACAAAAATCAGAGGCAAACGAGCAGAGGTCATTTTGAGAAATAACGGGTAAATGACGGCCTAGAGCCCGCTAGCAGAGATTCTTTGAGACCAAACGTCTCATGGCAAGCTAGCAGTGACTCTTTCGGGGATTAAAATTATGATAAAAGCAGGTTTGGAAGCAAGCCATATCTTATTTTTGCTCAAGTGGTACGGTAGCCTAGCAGAGGTTCTTGGTGGCAGTGACATCGAGATAGCAGCCAGGCTGGCAGGGGTTTTTTAGGAAAGCTGTGTGGCCAGCAGCAATCGTTTAGGAAGGCCAAAAAAGCCACGGAGCGGGCAAGCTAGCAGAGATTCTTTGGGAATTTTGGATACAACAATGGGTGTCTGGGCAAGCTAGCAGAGATTCGTTCGGAAGTGTAGGCAAAGCCATGGCTCAGGGCAGGCCAGCAGAGATTCTTTGGGAAATCAATATGAAAAAGGCAGGCTAGCAGAGGTTTTTGGAGAAAACATGCATCTCAACTTCCAGATGGATCGACAACAAGCTCCAATTCTGACAACTACAATGGTGACTATAATTATGGGGACTACAGCGGCGACTATGATTATGGCTCGAGCACCACTGAACCGGGTTGCAGAAATGCTACTAACTTTTAACTCAAACCCTACTTTTCTAGAAACCACCGACGAGGGTGTCACTACCGATGATGAGCAAGGTATGAATTTTCTCAGAAACCCTACGGGAATCAGTAAGCGGAAAAATCGACCCCTCCATCGACTAGGTCTAGACAGCTACGCGGCCCTTCGACTGACGCCGGGCAGTCACAGTCATCTGGCAAAACGTCATTTGGAGCGTGTAGATGTCTAGGCCTAGTCGACGGAAAGGGTCGACAAGGCGCTTCCCGATCCTTTTAACTGGAAGATTTAGACGCGACAACAGAATCGCCGCCAGGTACAAAGTCTCCAAGAAGTGCGGAGGGTCATTTTAGACAGATTCCACTCTCAATCCGATTCGCTTCCCCCTGCTCTCACTCTCCCTGTCCTCCTCTCGCTCTTTCTCTCGCTCTCTCCCTCTGACTCTCTCTTTCTCTCTTTCTCTCTTTCCGTGTCTCTCCTCTCTGTCTCCCGCCCTCTCTCGCCCGACACGCAAAGCTGCCGTAACTCGCCAAAGTTATGGATTCTAGCTACGACCGATGAGGAGACGATCCCGGTGTCTGAAGCTGAGGTTTCAGAATCGAGTACTAATGACGGGGCTACTGACGATGGTACAGATTCTAAAAATTCAGGTTAGAAAATGCCGACATGCAAAATATCGACAAGTTAAAATCCCGCCAGTCAAAAGGCCGTCATTTAAAATGTCGACACCAGAAAGTCATTGTCGGGATTCTAGGGAAAGACACCGAAAAATAAAGCTCATCTGGATCATGTGGTCAATTAGAATTCATTCAGAGGTTCTAGAAACCACTACCGCAGATCCAGATGCGACTTCGGTAGAGACCACACGTGGAAACGGAACAATGACGTCTTCAACGAGTACAACAACAACAACAACTACTACTACTACCACGACCACCAACACCGTATCCACCGCCACTACGACCACAACAAATGACGAGATAAAAATCCCAATTTCTGGTGATGGCGAGGGGACGACGGAGAATCCGGAAGGTCCGATCAGAACGATTCGGTTGTGACTTCTGTTTAGAAACAACCCAAAATTTGAGCGGGCATAGTTCTTCTACCACTTCCACCCCAATCACAACTACGACTACCACCTCGGACGGAAGTACAGCCACAGGTAAGGTTTAAAACAGATACAAACATTATAAATTCAAGCCTACCACAAAATTTCCCTCGTCGAAGGTTCCGACATTCAAATTGCGGCCGGCATTCTGGCTTTCGACGTTTTTAGTTTTCGGCATTTCCATCGTTTCCTAAGCCACCAATATAGCCATGTCTCAAACGGCAGCGTCACTACTCATACAAAATATTCAGGTTCCAGCGCGACGACTAACGGAATTCCGTTGAATGTCACTGTAAATGGCAACCAGACGACGACTACGACAAGTACCACTACTACGACGACCACAAACCCTTCCGCCGCTTCCGGCTCTTCCTCCACCACGACAACCACGACCTCAATTCCGAGAATTCCGCTGAACAGCACGAGTCCTACTAATGACGGCACGGAAGGGACTACGGTGGCGGTGAGCGACACTTCGGAGGGGCCTACAGACAATGACGACACGCTGGAGACGTCCACTTTAGAACCAGTTACGACAGGTAATTTTTGACCCCGTTTATAACCGATTACGACAGATGATTCACGAGGTACCAGCACGACTTCGGCTAGTGTATCCGGAGGAGTGAGTGGCACGACGACGACTGCTAGAGCGTCAAATTCTGGAGGTGAAAATTCCACAACGACGGCGTCTTCGAGCAGTCCAGCTGCGACAACACATCCTGGAATCGAAATTTCGGGTATGGATTTGGCTTGACGGAGCCTTTAAAGTGAAAATTTCGAGAAAGAATTTCCCATATTCATACCTCCCACCATCCCCTCCAATTCCTCACAGATCTCTGCTAGCCTGCCCCCTCCATCCCCTCCAATTCCTCAAAGAATCTCTGCTAACCTGCCCCTACCATCCCCTCCAATTCCTCAAAGAATCTCTGCTAGCCCAATTCCTCAAAGAATCTCTGCTAGCCTCCCCCTCCATCCCCTCCAATTCCTCAAAGAATCTCTGCTAGAAGAACAATGCCCTAACGATAAATTTTTTCAGGCACAACTACACCAGCCGGAAGTTCCGGAAACTCTAATTCCACGTCAAGTTCAACTACAGTACCCGGTTCAGCAGGAAATTCTACTCCTACCTCCACGGCTTCTCCCATCAATGCGTCGACCACAAGCGCAAAAACTGTTGATGTCGTGGTTGTTAATGGTAGCTCAACTTCGACGCAAAAATCGATAACCGGCTCCTCGACTACGAAACCATCCTCTGGACACTCCGATGGAGTACAGACTACAACAGTGGACTACGACTACGGTAGAGCTACAGACTACGCTACTCCAGATCCAAACAATGAGGATTATTATTACTATTTTTCGGATGATGATGATTATTCGGATACGACGGAGAGTTCTGTAGGTAAGGAATGGAGGGGCTAGCAGATATCTTTGAGGATTTGGCGGGGGGTTGGGGAGCAATCTACCAACGAGCACTAGGGAAGCCAGGAGCACGCTAGCAAATCTTCAAGGGAGCTAGCCTTTACCTTCAATGAGGAGGCCCTAATAATAATCGCGGTGCGCTCTGCTAGCTTGCCAAATCTGTGGGCCAATTAAAAAACGCAAAAAATTTGGAACGCTTCACGAATTTGCGTGTCATCCTTGCGCAGGGGCCATGCTAATCTTCTCTGTATTGTTCCAATTTTAGTATATGTTCATAGGAATGAACGAGGGCAGGGGAAGGGGCCCTCCTTATATACCCCCCGCAGATGGGTGGGCCAGTGGTCGCGCGTTTCGGGGACACAGAGAGCGTAGGTGGCCGGAGGTGGGTCAAACTCTAATAAAGACGCTTCGAGGGTGTAAGACTACCTCAATTTTGGGGCAAGCTAGCCGAGGATGTTGAGGAATTACCGGACACGATAGCAGAGAATATTCAGGAATCTTTGAGCGAATTCAGGAGGCAGGCTAACAGAGATTCTTTGAGGAATTGGAGGGGATGGAGGGGGCAGGCTAGCAGAGATTCTTTGAGGAATTGGAGGGGATGGAGGGGGCCAAGAGAGAGAGAAAGCAGAGATTCTTTAAATCATTTTTAGACAAAACAACCGCTAAGGGTCCAACTACAGTATCCCCGAAGCAAAATGGTGGTTCCAGCAACGGTATGAACACGATATTGATTTAAAAGTGCGATTTTAGACAACTCTACCGTAATCACCACTACAGAATCTTCCGACTACGATTATATCGCCGTCACCGATAAATATGGGAATGTGACGTATGAGAAGGTTCCGAAAAAGCAGTCGTCTACCGTACACCCTGGGAGTCTGAGTACGGTAGCTACAGAAGGTGAGGGTTTCGAGCCAAGGATTGGCCTTGACCAAATCCCTAGAAAAACCACATAAAAAAATCGCCCAAGTCCTGTAGAAAGCGGCTCGACCACCGATGCGTATACTGACTACGATTACGTGGCCGTCACCGATGAGTACGGGAATACTACTTACGAATGGATACCAAAAACTACCGGGACGACTATAGTACCTAACACGAACTCATCCACTACTGTAACCAGCACAAAATCCAGTACCGTCGCTAGCAATGTTTCTACTACGGTATCGTCTACCGTATCCGCTACATCTACCGTAACTGGAAACCGGACTACGGTATCCACGACTACGGCAAAAACGACGACCACAGCTCCAGGTTTGCAAAAAAAAACTATTTTTGGTTACGGTAATTTGGGCAATTTTTAGCCACTTGCACGACGGCAGCGATCAATACGCAGAATGCATTTGCTCTGGGAGACAAGGATGTGGCGGCTGGTGAGTTTTTTCTGAATTCCAAAATTGTCTCTGCTAGCTTGCCTTCAAAAAAAAATCCGAAGCGGACTTTGCTGGCTTGCCTCACTATTCTTAAAGGATCTTTGCTAGCTCGCCATCTTTTCCTAAATGCTCTCTGCTGGCTGCCCTATAAGGTTTTGTCGAAAACATGAGGTTTCCGCCGTTAGAATCCTCAAACTCGTCGATAACCTACCGCTGTTTTGCGTAATAGCCTCTGCTAGCCTGCCCCCTCGATCCCCTCCATTTCCTCAAAGAATCTCTGCTATCCTGCCTCAGAAGCTCCTTAAAAAGCTCCTCAATAATCTCTACTAGCGTGCCCGGTAATTCCACAAAATTCTCTGCTAGCTTGCCCCTGAATTGAGGTAGCCTTACACCCCTGATGTGTCTTTTTGGAGTCTGACCCACCTCTGGCCACTACACTTGCTGTGTCCCCGAAACGCGCGCCACCTGGCCCACCCATCTGCGGGGGGTATATAAGGAGGGCCCCTTCCCCTGCCCTCGTTCATTCCTATGAACATATACTAAAATTGGAACAATACAGAGAAGATTAGCATGGCCCCTGCGCAAGGATGACACGCAAATTCGTGAAGCGTTCCAAATTTTTTGACTTTTTGGATTTCCGGTTAAATCGGACAGGATGGGAGGAGGCTTCTACTATTCAAGAAAATGTTTTTGGTCGAAGGTTGAGGCAATCTAGCAGCCATTTTTGAAGAATTTACAACTTTTAGAGTGCTTAGACCAAATTTAGTTCTCTTAAAAGGCCGTCCGCCTGTCACTCGAACTGTTCCCATTATGGCTTGGCACAGTTTTTTTCGACCCTATTTTTATGATGCCATCTGAAAGAGCGTGGCCGAATTAGTAGGGTGGCATTGTTTTGAAAGTTTAAAAAGTTTATTTTTGGGGTTTAAATGACCGTTAAAGTTGCTGACATCGAAAACCTATCTCGAAAATTACTGGACCAAATTTGCTGAAAATTTGTGACAATACCTAATTTGGGATGGAGATCATTTCTCTAATACATTTCAAAACTTGAAAATGGCCGGAACATAGGAATCTCGCGTACTAAAACGTTTTTTAAGATTTTCTATTTAATGGGAAATCGGCGGCATCCTGAAAGTAACATAGAAAGATGCGCCAATTTTTTTTACATCGTATGATGTGTCTTTTAGGATGCCGCCGTTTTCCCATCATCTAGAAAAGTCGTGATCTCTGGAATGAACAAAAGTGGCCTTAGAAGATCGGGGCTGAGAATGAGAAATATAACGGATTGCGGAAAGCATCTAGACATCAATGCCACCCATTATCAAAAAGAGCAAAATGAAATTCCTCATCTACGCGAAGTGGAGTACGGAGGGGAATCGAACCCGCGATGGTCCGCCTGGGGGGCACTGGGGACAGCCACTAGTGGGCGCCGCCACCTCCCCAGGCGAACGACCCGAGTTCAATCCCAGCCCCCTTTTAGAAACCGAATTTCTTTCTGCTCTTTTTTGCAATTGACTTGGCTGCGCTTCTAGAAGCAAGTGGCTGACTCCCCGTTTGAAAACCTGGATATTTTCATTTTTCATCAAGAAAATGCCGTTTTTACGGATGATGGGAAAACAACGGCATCCTAAAAGACACATCATTCAACGTAGAAAAAATTGGCGCATCTTTCTATGCTATTTCCAGGATGCCGCCGATTTCCCATTAGGTAGAAAATCTTAAAAAACTGTTTTTAGTACGCGAGATTCCTATGTTCCGGCCATTTTCAAGTTTTGAAATGTATTAGAGAAATGATCTCCATCCCAAATTAGGTATTGTCACAAAATTTCAGCAAGTTTGGTCCAGTAACTTTCGAGATAGGTTTTCGATGTCGGCAACTTTAACGGCCCTTTAAACCCCAAAAATCAACTTTTTAAACTTTCAAAACTATATGGCCCCCCTAATTCGATCATGTTCGATCCAATGGCGTCAAAAAAACAGGGTTGAAAAAAACTGTGCCAAGCCTATTTCGGTCCTGCCGCAAACGGCCTTTTAAAGCCAAGGCAAGCCAGCAGAGATCCTTTCAAGAAACCTCCGTAGTTAGATTTCGCTTCAAAAATTATTGGCCACTATTTTTGTGCCAGAAAACAGACTTTTTTTGGTACAAAACCAGCTCTTAGGCTCGAACACAACCCTAATCTGCTTGGACGGCTACACCTTCCCGGCTGGCGGCACTTCGAAAACGTTCACATGCTCGTCTACGGGCTCATGGAGTGGATACGATGCTTCTCAACTTTGTCAAAATTGTAGGGCGTCAATTGTAAAATATATGATGCTTATTTTAAGCTATCAATCAAAACTCGACGACCAGATGCTCGGATCCATCGGCTGATATCGACATGACAAACACGCTGCTCCCGAAAACACGCATTAATGGTAAGTTTTAAGGATTTGGGTTTCAAAAGCGATTTTTTTTGTCTTTTTTGAGTTAACCGTGTTTTAGAGAGACTAAAAAGGGCAAAAATCGACCCTTACATTGACTGGGTGTAGGCGACTCCGCGAGAATTCAAAAGACGCAGACAGCGCTTTTGATTTTTGCTCAAAATTTGGGGTATAGGGCTATTCAATTACTGCTTGAAGGTGTCGTTTGGAGTATCGCTTAGCTGTCGAGACCTAGGCGAGAAAAGGGGTCGAGTCTGGCGCATCCTGGTCCCTTTAAAATCCGTTTTAGGCACCCAACCGGTTGGCACGATGATCGTGCACAGCTGCAAGCAGCAGTACGTCTTTGGGTCAATCGGGCAACCGTTGCAGGTATCTCACTCTCGCTCTCTCTCGCTCTCTCTTATCTCTCGCTCTCTAACTCGCTTTTTAGATCTATCAATGCCTCTCAACCGGCGTCTGGACCAACAATTTACAAGGAGAAGCCTGTGTCGGTAAGGAGTATTTTCCTGTTTTTCTTTTGGATGATTTTACAAATTTCCTTTCATTTTTCGTTTCAACCGGTTTATAGAATGATTTTAATTAATTGTTTTTTTAGCAGCCGGAAGAGCTTCAGCTGAACTATAAAGCCTCTTTTTTAATTTTATCCGCTTTGGGTTTGGTTTCTTTTGGGGATAAATTGTTAAAATACGATAATACCAGAAAAACACAACAAACTTTGTAGAAAACTAAATTTCATAGCGCAAGATACATTGCAATAACTAACTGTAAAGTGTTTTTACTCAACTTGGAGTTTCGATTCGGGACCAAGTGCATCTTGTACAGAATTTTTCGCTGATTCCGAATATGTTTTCCAAATTTGCTACGGACCGTTATTCTGAAAGTTATACGGCAATTATAACCCTAGTTTTCAACAAAATGAAGGTATCGTTATAGTTTTCGATTTTCTTCATTAATTTCAACGTCGAAATTGACTAGACGTTGGCTCGACAAGCATCATACAGCTCAAAACAAGCATTTTAGATAAAAAATGAGATTTTTATGCAAAAAGCAAAAGAAATGATGCAGGGCGGGGGGTCCGAACCGCCGCCCTGCGCTTGGCAAGCGAGTACTTTACCAATGCATTATGGTGCCAACTGGGAACGGTGCTGTCAGAGGGTACTTCAGGGCCCCTGGGAGTAAGGGACATTCAAAATACTAAAAAAGAAATGACCGAGTACGAATCACTCCACTTTCCGCCACCGCGTCGCTCCGGGGGTGCGTAACGCGTCGCGGTGGCGTCCTGTGTCGTGAAGAACGTGCGAGTTTTTATCAATTTAAATGTAATAAATTAGCTAGAAAATATTTTATTGACCTTGTTTTCCGAAAATTTAGCACTGTGCGTTGGTGAGATGAGATCAGGATCGAATTGGTAGGTGGGGGCTGACTAGTTTTGAAGGAAATTCGCGAGAAAATATAAATTTTGGCACAAAGACGACAAGAGAGAGAGAGAGAGAGAGAGAGAGAGAGAGAGAGATAGAAAGTGCGAGAGAGGGAGCAGGAGCAAAAAAAAACATGAAATTCTACACATTTAATCCACTTTCTTGGCCATAACATGGACTGGCAGTTGGCCGGCAAAACCCAGCCCGATCACTGCAGCCGCAGATACTGCGGCATAGATGAACAAGGGTGTAATCTGGAAATTAACGGAATTTTCGTAATCATCGAAAATCTGTAAAAAATGGTTTTTGCTCCAATTCTTACCTGCATCAAAAAGCCGTAATAAGCAATGGCAAGCAGTCGAGCGCAGTCAAATAGGATGCAGAACGGTCTGAAAAAAATAAAGCTAGAACCTGATTAAACGGATATTCTATGGACTCATTGACCCATGGCAGATTTGCCTTCAATGGCCCTTTAAAATACCTACCGATGATCAAAGTAATATCCAAAAGCCTGGGCGGAAGCGAGAAGATAAGCCATATGCATAGCGAAAGGTGTCCACGGCATAGAGAGACGAACGTCGTTGAATTGGATTGCTGGAAATTCCGCAAATAATCTCTGCTAGTTTGCCTTTTCAAGACCTGAGGTTCTGAAATCCAGTTTATCAAAGATCCTGCTAGCCGGCCCCTTCCATTCCCAAATGATCTCTGCTAGCCTGCCCCTTCCATTCCCAAATGATCTCTGCTAGCCTGCCCCTTCCATTCCCAAATGATCTCTGCTAGCCTGCCCCTTCCATTCCCAAATGATCTCTGCTAGCCTGCCCCTTCCATTCCCAAATGATCTCTGCTAGTCTGCCCCTTCCATTCCCAAATGATCTCTGCTAGCCTGCCCTTCCATTCCCAAATGATCTCTGCTAGCCTGCCCCTTCCATTCCCAAACGATCTCTGCTAGCCTGCCCCTTCCATTCCCAAATGATCTCTGCTAGCCTACCCCTTCCATTCCCAAATGATCTCTGCTAGCCTGCCCTCTTCCATTCCTAAATATCCCTATATAAATTCCTAAATATCCCTAAATCGCCTACAGCGTTCCCGAGAAATCTCTGCTGGCTGTCTTCCTCTCAGAATTATCTGTTGTTTTCATCCTTTTCCCACCTTCCACGACCAAAGCGATGAACTGGAATGCCAAGTAGACCTTCAACGGCGTCGACAGGGTCGGATTATAGGCGGGGTCGGCATTTGATCTCCGAATTCCTCCTCATTGTCGACGTTGCACTTCCAGAAGAAGAACCACTTTGTCTGGACGCCCGGGAAATAGCCTGGGGGTTGGAAGACGACTTTTAGCTGAAAAAAAATGATACTTTTAAGGTGGTCAATGGGTATAAAAGGGCTGGTAAGTAAAAAATTCTGGCTTTCATGCGTTTTAAGGGTATTAGCAAGTGTCTGACGACCGCTAGATGATGCATTAATAGCTTAGAACGCCACGAAAGTCCAATTACTGCTAAATATACCTTATTCCAGAGCCCTGGGAACAGGTCCTTCCCATTTGCATCCTTCATCTGGCCCTTGTCGTAGCCGATCTCTTTGAATTCGAAGGTCTGAAAGGAAGGATATTGGAGGGAGAGAACATTAGAGCTTTGGCTTTGCTTAGGCTCCTGCTTAAACTTGGGCTTGGGCTTGCGCTTAAGCTTAGGCTTAGGCTTAGGACTCGGCTTTGGACTTCGGCTTGGTTTAGGTTAAGCTTAGACTTAGGCTCAGGCTTAGCCTTGGGCTTACGCTTGGGCGCAGGCTTAGTTTTGGCTGGGCTTAGGCTTGGAATTCTGCTTTGGCTTAGCCTTAATTTTTGGATCGGAAAGCCTCACCTGACAGTACAACTGATCGAACGTGTTGACGTTGGTGACAAGACCGTAAGCAATCTCCTCCTCCGTCTTTTCCTCAGCGTAAGTGCCGAACATACGGTCCCAAATGATCAGCGTCGCGCCGTAGTTTCTGAAAATACAGTATAGAGCGAGCGAGAGAGCGAGCGAGAGAGCGAGCTAGAGAGTGAGAGAGAGTGAGAGAGAGAGAGAAAGAGTAAGAAAAGCATAGTAACCGACCTGTCAATACAGTACGGATTCCTCCCATGGTGGACACGATGTGCAGACGGAGTGTTCAGCACCCACTCGAGCGGGCCGAGTTTGGGGATTGTCTGGAAAAAAGCGGTTAGAGCGAGAGAGAGAGAGAGAGAGAGAGAGAGAGAGAGAGAGAGAGAGAGAGAGAGAAAGAGAGAGAGAATGTTTACCTCAGTATGAAGCCAGAATTGGTACGCCACATTCAGATATCGGTGGACGATGAAGATGTTCGGCGGGATGAAGAAGGTTTGAAGCAGGTCGAAGCCAAAGGTGCCGAAATCCTAAAAACAACATGTTTGGCTACATTACCCCATACCAATTCTAATTTTGGACACTCCAAAAAGGGAAAGCCAAGACGATTAATTTTTGCAAATTGATGATTTTATTGGATCTGGAATTCACAAGTTGTGAATCGCAACTGGTAAACGTCATTTGGAGCGCCGCGTAGCTGTAGAGACCTAGTCCATGTCGGGGGTAGATTCTCGCACTTCCTAGCCCCCTTCAACTCCTATTTTTCTCCACGGGCTGACACATTCTGCCCACTCTGACCGTATCAAATTCCTGTCATAGTTTCCCTGCAACTCGACTCTAGGGGAATTTCGAAAATCACCACTTATCACCACTACGCGACATTCCAAGGCTACGTTCTAGGGGGGCGGGGGCTGCTGACCGGCTGATCATTTGCCCCCCCGCGTGCTATTTGGTGTCCTACGGTTTTTCAGGTGCGTTATCAGCACTGTTTGCAGCCACTGGAGGGGGAACCCCCTCCAGCGGCTGATAGCCCATGACTGCCGGATGAACTTTGAGATGCCGATGAGCAGTCAGAATCCAGTATAGTTTTGCGGAATCGGGTTGGATTTTAGAGTTTTAAAGGGGTTTTATATTGAAGAGGGTTTTCATCGGGATACTAACTGAACGCGTCAGAGCGCGACACTTTTTCAAGCTCACTCTATTCTCACTCTCACTGTCGCTCTCATTGTCTGTCTCTCTCGCTCTCACTCTCTCACTCTCTCTCTCGCTCTCTCTCGCTCTCTCTCTCCCTCTCTCACTTCGTCGCTCTCTTTATTTCCGGTAGGTTCTGACTGACCTGCCACATGCCCTGCCTCAGCGCCGTCGACAAGTTGTAGTATTCCGAAGAGTGGTGCATCTGGTGATACGACCAGAAGACGCCAAACTCTAAAAAAATTTCAATCTATCCCTCTCTCTCTCTCTATCTTTCTTGCTCTCACTCTGTCTCTCTCACTCTCTATCTCTCTCTCTCACTTTCTCTTACCATGAATCGCTCTATGCGCAAGGTAATATGCCAAATCTTGAGTGAAAAAGCATAGAATCCATGTAGACGTGGCATGTGGGTCCAGGTCGATGATCCGGAAATGCGAAAAGCACCAGGGGTAGAGGGCAGCAGACATGTAACGGCCACCGTATCTGAAGGAGAATTTGGTTGAGGGGTGCAAGCAGAAGTTCTTTAGGAAACCGGCCAGCTACCAGGGATCATTGGAGATTGAGTGATCCAGGAGAGCTAGCAGAGGCCAGTTAGGAAAATTCTTAACCTAGCAGAGATGCTTTGAAAAGTATCGATTGTTTCTGGTATGCTAGCAGAGACCATTTGTGGACCCAGATAGCTAAATGGAAGGCTTTTCAGGAACTGCCGCTTTATCGCGGGGAACTAGCAGAGATTATTCCAACAATTTTCGACCATGCGGTAGCTAGGAAAGATCTTTGTGGAAAGCTGAGTCCTAGGCAAGCTAGCAAAGATGATTTCGGAACCAATTACGCCTTCAAAAATAACCCACTTCATAACAAACGACAGAATCCCCGCATTAATGGAAGTTATCGTGTCGTTGAAGGCGTATTTTCGCTCGTCGAGGAAGTAGAACTCGATGATGACGAGAAGTAGCATCCACAGGTTTGCCTAGAAATTGAAAAATGTGCTCGCATTCGTTATATTACGTAGAATACACTTACATTATCGAGGAAATGCGGGACTTCCTCCATCGTTTTGTAGTGCAACGTCTCATTTGGCGTGATCAGGTAGAAAATTGGACGCAAATTGGTTGGATGCAAGTCGTGAATTAGCCGCTCCCAGATCCCCATCTTGAAGCTGGAATTCATGGTTTATGTGGGGGAAAACTAGCAGCGTTTCTCAAAGAAACGAAAATTTTGGGAAAGCCAGCAGAGGTTCTATGCGTAATTGGAGGGGATGGAGGGGGCAGGCTAGCAGAGATTCTTTGAGGAATTGGAGGGGATGGAGGGGGCAGGCTAGCAGAGATTAATGGAGGATGAGGGGCAGGCTAGCAGAGATTCTTTGAGGAATTGGAGGGGATGGAGGGGCATGCTAGCAGAGATTCTTTGTGAAAAGCTAGCAAAGGCCATTTGAGAAGCGCCCACTTCTAAAATGATCCAAAATCTTTCCAATGGTCAAGCGAGCACTTTTTATACTTCTGAGGCACCCTCGAACCCACGGAGGTGGCCCCCGATCTACCGCACTTCTTGTACCATAGACTAAAGGGGTGGTGTTTGCATACCGAATTGTCTTGTAACAGGAAAGCCCAACACCTCGGTAGGGCCCTTGACCTACGAAGACATGCACTAGTAACACGAGAGAGAGTGTGAGAGATAGCGAGAGAGAGTGACGGAGACACAAGTGGACGATGAGAGGCTTTTATTCAAATTCTACAAGGGTTTGAGGGTCCCGCAACGAATTCTATGCTATTTCCACCGGAGCACGGTTTCCTGGCTACTTCAAGTAACAAGTTTTGTAGCGTGAAACAACGTCTATTTCGTCTAGTTTCATACTTCTACGACTGAAGCCGACTTATAAAGCAGAGAATAAATTCAGGCCAAAAAAATTAACGCGCGATGTTTGCTTCCAATAGCTCAAAAATCAGGACAGAAAAAACGTCAAAACCAATTGCAAAACCTCAAAACCACCCAAAAACGATTAGGACCCGCTTCGTTCCCGTTATCATTATGGACCCGGGTCCGATTCCAAAAGATCGAAACCCTTCCCTGCAACCCCTCGATTAGCGGGTACCTCCAGAATTGTGAGGCGATAAGAATTTCGGGGTCTCGAAACGCGCACATCACCTTATCGGAGGCTGGTTCCGCGTTGCTGATCAGGGCGTGGAAATGGGGAAGAATAGAATGTAGTGGGCCAGACAGGAGAGAGAGAGAGAGAGAGAGAGAGAGAGAGGACAGCCAGAGAGAGAAACCGAAAGTGAGAAAGACATCGTGAGAAAGAGAGAGCTAGAGGCGAGACAGAGAGCGACCGAGCGAGAGAGAGAGAGAGAGAGAGAGAGAGAGAGAGAAGGAGCGTGAGCAGACATCGCCAGAAAGAGAGAGAGAGAGAGGGCTACACAGTGAGAGAGACAGAGGGCGAGCGAGAGAGAGTGCGTGGGAGAGAGACTGAGTAATCCCCAGCTCGATCATGAGCCTTTGAAATCCCCTTAAATACAGGATCCAACCCAAAACAAGAGCTTAAAACTACAGTCTCTACCGGGTCCACCACCCTTTGTACGCTAGACGCCAAAACACGTGTGCCTACGACTCGTAAAGATGGGAAAATATATCCGCGTGGCAAACAGTAGACAGAGAGAGAGAGAGAGAGAGAGAGAGAGAGAAAGAGAGAGAGATGGCGAGAGATACAGTCAGGTGGATTTGTTATGTCATTTGCCTTTTAAAGTCCGAATTCCAAAGCAAAGAAAAAATGTGATAACATCAGCGTGCTGTGACTGCCCGACTACACAGTGTAGCCCGTCGAGTTTCGGCTTTTTTTGCCAATTGCTACCGGGCCTCCGATTTTTCAAGATAAGGGAGGCTGCCGTGGCAAATTATGGCCCGGAGCGGAGCCCTGATGCCGGGAGCGGGTTGGCAAATGAAAAACTAGATGGAATGGAGTTTCTAAGGATACTCGAAAGCGCGAAAATCGACCCCTTCAATCGACTAGATCTAGGCAGCCACGCGATGCGCCAAATGACATTTGCTGGAGCGTAGAAGACTTCCGAAAGAACGTCCGCTGGCCCGCCTACTGCAATGAGAGGTTCACATTTGAAACAAAAATAAAACTCAAACCTACAAAACGGGGAAAAACTACCATATCGTGGCCCGAATTCCAAAAGACACCGTGCAAAGGTGCGTTTCGTAGTGTTTATGCTGTAAAGCAGGCCAACGGAGATTTTTTGGGAAATTCTCGCTGCGAAAATAACACCATTTTGAATAGAAAACCTTAAAAAATACCGAAAACGGCCGATCAAAAATCTACCATATGACGTCGTGAAATTCCGAACTACACCGTGCAAAGGTGTGTTTCGTAGCCCAGATCACACACAAAAAAAAGACCCGCCGCAAAATTTGACTGGCCATAAAGAGGGGGGCGTTCGGTGGCCGGGCGGTACGGCGATTGTTCCGACTTATATGTGGGGTGGGAGTGATAAGGGCCAAGGTAAGGGGGGAGTGATGCCTAGATTCTATTCCACGCCCCTCCACAACACACACCACCCACCAACAGTAGAATCTGGGAAAGAAGCAGCACCGGAAGACCACGACATGCCCCCCCCTCGGGTTATCGGGTCCGTACAAATCTCCGTAACTACGAAACCGTGCCGAACTTTGTCCCGGGGTGGGGGGAGGGGGACTATAAGCCGTACCTGGAGATACCGTAGTTCTGGGTTTTGCATTGGAGGCGTCGTTGAAGGGTGAAGGGAACCTGGCAAATTTTGGTAAGAGTTTACTTTCCCCCACAGCCGAAGGGTCTCAACGTTGTCGGTGTTTTCGCCTATTTTGTCGGGATTTTTGCAACGCCATTCGATAGAGCGTCGAAAAATATACTAAGAGTTTTAATTTCAGTCTACAATAATGTAAAATAAAAAAGTTATAGCCAAAAACTTCCGGCTGGGGGGTAAAGTAAACCGTAGCCCAAAATTGTTTTGAACGTAAGTTACCGTAGTCAGGAAAAATCAAGGAGAGGAGGGTACGAAAGTTTTCGACCGTGCCGGCTCTGGGATTAGAATCAGAAAAGTTTTGCGCTCCCCTGATCGCTACGGCACGGGTAAACAATTGGATGCTACATGGCATTTGCGCTAGCGAAAATCCGAAACGTAACCTAGGTTTACCAGAGAAATATCGAAACGGCGAAAATAAGATGAACCTGAAATCTGCAAAATACGCTTTCAGACGCCAAAAGCGTATAGCAAACGTCCACCCGGCTTCGCGTAAAAGTCGAGAATTCGAGATCCCCTTTTCCATGGATTGGTTTCAGGTGAATGCGGTTTAAAAGTTTTTTTAAATCAACAACACCTGTATTTTTTTTCCACAAAACCATTTCCGGTCTACGTTACCAATCCGTTTCCCCAGAAATCCATGCAGGCGTATCGGCCGGCTGGTATACCGCGGGACATCTGTGTTATCGCTGACAAGGACTTGTCGAGTAGTTCGTAACACGCAACGGAACCGTCGCTGAACTTTGCCGGAGTTGTCGAAAAATCGAGAAAACCGTGATGTGGATTATTGAGACACTAAAAACCGTCCTCCGAATACCGTAACCCTGCCGTATCAACAAAAATATCAAGACAAGAGCCTTGCTCAACTAATCTCCGTTGTATTTTAAAAATATAGAAACATTGCAAAAAAAATTTGGTTTGGGGTGTTTTGTTATCGCCTTTTTTGCAAAAAAAAACCAACACAATTTATCCAGGCTGTTCCTAAAACAACTCTGCTAGCCCGCTCAGCAGCGCGGTGTTTTCCTAAATGACCTCTGCTAGCCGGCCTGGTGCGTCATATTTTATTTTGGTAAATTATCCGATTTTCTTTGCCATGCGAACTCGCAAAACCACCACAACCCTGATGTTTCCCTGATTTTTCTTTTTATTCCTTTGCAAACAGCACGCAGTACGCCGCGCTACTATTACCGTCCACACCCCGTGCTCTCGTCGTTCAAGGCAAAAACTGGCCTGCCACGCTGTGAACACCGGGCTTTTTGTTTGTTTTCCCATGTTTTCGGGTGGAATTCACACGATTTTCCCATTTCAGACCGGCCGCCACCCTAGCCGACGTACATGTGCTGCGTGGACCGGGCCGATGGACGGGCTTAAAGCGGAAAAGATTGCGCTCGCGCGCAAGAAAGTAAATTAGTTTTTGGTACCTTCATACATTCCCTTTAGCTCAAGGAATTCGAGCAGAAACGACGGGACAACGGTCAATCGCCTACGCTCTCGGCGACGTCAAGCCAGCCTGTTGATCAGGTGATTAGGATATGCGCAAAAAGTTATATAAGCGGCTCCTTTTAAAAAACGCCAAATTTTCCGTTCTTCTCTAGCTATAGTCCAAAAGAGAGGAAAACCAAAGACAAACATAACATTTATTGAATCCTATTTTTAGACCGACTTTTCGCACGGCTATCACCACGCCGAACACCAGAATGGCGGCCGCGCGTCGGCGGTGAGCAACTATTCAGGTAATAGCTGGTTTTTTGACGAAAAAATTGGTCCAGGACATGTTCATCAAGACGGCTACGGTCACCAGAATGGCGTCGACGAGACGGTTGTGCAGGTATTCGAATTTTTGGAGGCACAACGTATATTTTTACCTTTCAGATTTCTGGCAACCCGACACCGTCTGCCTCTGCTGCTCATGTAAGAAATTTTGAAAGTGATGAGAAAAAAATGACGCTAACTCTGGAATTTATAATTCTTCTAATGCTTTTGGTGGCTGAAAATCTTTTCCCATTTTTTCGCTGGCTGTAATAACGTAGAAATAGTCTGCTTTTAAAGAATTTTGATAAATTTGCAGTTATGTTCGCGAACTTCTTAGCAGAGCCAAAGATTCAATTTAACGTACAAATAACTTTTTTCGTCATACAAAATCAGCCTTTTTTAGCTCGATTCGCAGAACCTCTTCTACGTGCTGCAGGAGCGCGACCAAACGATTCAGCAGCTTTCCAAACAACTGGAGGAATTGGTGAGCATTTTTCGCGTTTTTTCTCACCAAATTTCTAGGAAAATTACAAATTTACCGCATTTTAGAACGGTTTCTACTCCCAGCTGCACGCCGCCTACACTGAGCTGACGGCCCAGCAGGCGAACAATGGCGCCGGCGCCGGGGTCACCGAGCAGATTGCGCACTTACAGGCGGTTAGTGGTTGCCCCACTTTTTTACGGCCATTTTTTATTGCCCAACGTTTTGTCTGGGGGGCTCGTAAAACGTTTATCGAAGCTCATCTGGTGACTGCCAATATCTACCTTGTTACAGGCCCTCTCCGGGCTTGTCGCCGAGAAAACTGGTTTGCAAGCCGAGCTGCGGCAGTCGCGCGATGAGCACCAGCAGATTAAGAGGGAGCTGGAGAAAGTGCAGGTAATAATTTGGTGAATGGCATTTACTCGTTTTTCTTTAAAAATGATAATTTTCCACTTTTTAGGCCGAACAAAACCGAGCTCCGGCTGGCGGTGATGTGTCCGAGCGTGAGCTGCAGCGCCTCAAGAATGTCGTGGCTGAGCGGGATGATTTGTGCGAGAAACTGTACGTTTTTAGGGTAGCGTAACGTAGTAGACAGTATTTCAGTCGTTTTTTAACAAAATTTTGCGGTCTTTTAGCCGGAAAAAAACTATTGAAACAATTTTGGAAAATGTTTATACATTATTTAAACGTCATAGAATGTGTTCTAACTGGAAAACCACTTTTAAAACTCGGAAACACGTAGGAAATGTGTAAAAAATGGAATTTTGGTTAGAAATCTGTGAGTTTTTGCCCTTAGGAATAGTAAAAACTGTGTAAAAGCATTTCCTTTCTATTCATATAAGAGAAATCGAATTCTGGAGAAAAAGTTCGGATTCCAATAAATTCTTTTTCAGGGCCCAAGAAATCGAAACCGAGCGCCGGGAGTCGGGCAAATTCCAGTCGCAGATCCTGACGATCCAACAGGACAAGAATGAGGCGCTCGCCCGGCTGAAGAACATCATCAAGGACCGCGACTCGATTCAGGCCGAGCTGGCGGTAATTGATTACTTTTAGCGCTATTTGTACTTTTTAGAAGCTCCGAAAAGAGGCTCAGATGAAGGACTTTCACCTGAAGCAATATGCCATGCATCAGCCGGGTGTTGGGGCCGATGGAGGCCAGGGTCACGCCGACATGGAAGCGCTTGAAAGTAAGGGGTTTTCTTTTGGGGTTAATTATCGATTGTTCGAACAAAAATGGCCGAGTTTTGGAAAAAATTGCGACTTTGTAATTTTTTTAAGGTTTTAGATAGTTTTTCTGATTGAAATCGAGTGATATTTTGACTCAAAATACGACGAGATAGAAATGCTTCTTATTAATTTACTACGCATTTCTAGAATTATACAAAAAATTTCCGCAATAAAAACACGCTTTTTCAGAAGAACATGAAGCCCTTCGCTCCCAGCACCTCCAAACAACCACCGAGCTCGGCGAAACCAAGGAAGAGCTCGCCGGCCTTCGCAGCCAGTACAACGAGAACGTCTCCCATCTCAAGGAGACGGTTGATCGGCTGAACAAGGAGGTATCATACAATTTTTTATAGAAACCCTTTTGTTTAGCTCGAATCCTCGCTGAACACCCGCTACGAGCTCAAGTCGCGCTTCTCGAATTTGGAGAACGAGCTGGAGCTTGCGAAGCAGGAGACGAACAAGCTGAAGGAGGCTGAGCGCCAGAAAACGCCAAGTGTTGCTGGAGAACAGGTATTTTTAGAGCTGGGAAATTAAAGATTCTGTTCTAGGTTCAGCCCGCCGCCCCCGCTGCTGGCCTCTCTGAAAACGACGTGCTGAAGCGGATAGACGACGCCGTCAGGCGGGTGACCTCTCATTGGGAGCAGCTGCTCGAACAAAACAGGAAGGAGAGCGAGGAGATGAATAAGGAAAAGGTTTTTCAAGCTTTTTTACCACGTACTAGCTTTTTAGGATCGTCTCCTCTACGAGCGCGAGTCGATGATCGCCGACCTGCAGCTAAAGCTCCGCCTAGCCGAGGAGAACCGCCAAGTGTTCGGCGACGCGTCCACTGAACTCCTCTCGCTCTCCGAGCAGCTACAAGCCGAAAAGGCCACCGTCTCCCGTGCCGTCGCCCAGAATCGCGAGCTGAAGGAGCAGCTGATCGCCACCGAAGATCGTCTCATCAAGCTCACCGAGGAGAAGTGCGCCGGGGAGCTGGCCCGCCAAACGGCCGAACATCAGGCTCGCGAGCTCGAGCGACGTCTTGAGGTGCGGGTTGTCTTTGAGGGTGATAACCTGTCATTTTTCAGGGCATTGGCTCCGGATCGAGCTACGAATCTACCCGTTCAACATCTACCACCACCGCCACCTCACAGACCGATGTCGTCACCTCACAACCCGCCTCCATCCTCGAGCACGAGTCTGCACTGCAGCAACGGCTTCAGAATAACCGCGACGATGAGGTGAGCATGATCTCCTTTTTTAAGGATTCTCGTGCCTGTTCTGACAATGACTTTCATTTTTAGGACTCTGACTCCGACGGAATCCCAAGCAACGAGACCAGCCTCCGGCAGGAGCTCGACGAGACGAGGAGGCAATTGGAGGGAGCACGAGCCGAGTTGCGGATATCCAACTCGCAGAACGAGCAGATGAACCAGATTTTGCGGCAGGTGATGGCTGTTTATTGCTTTTTTTGGCTCTAGCAGCGGGAAATTCGTGATATACTGAGATTTTGTAAAAAATACTGCGGAAAAACCCATAGTTTATTTTTTTTATATTAGATAGGAAACATTTTGTTTTCTCTTTAATCACTCTTGTTCATTTCCAGAACGCCGAAGACGAGAACCAGAACAGCATCCTCGTCGAGCTCAACCAGGCCATCACGCGTGTCAATGCGCTGGCTCATGAGAATGAGCTGCTCAGGTAGCGAAAAACTATTTTTTTGCTTGTTATTAAAAACCTTTTTCTAGGGAAGAAGTCGAAACTCTGGCCCAAAACGCCAATCGGGGTCCGGTCCCTGCTCTCCCGACTCCACCCCCCAGCTCGGCCACCGACCTGGAAATCGAGGCGGCGACGGCGCGAATCCATCAGCTGCGCAGCGAGAACGAGGACTTGCAGCAAGTTTTTGGGTTGTTTTAAAGGAACTGCTGGAATCAGCTGGAACCCTTCCATCAACCCTTTTTCAGAGAAAAAGTTCACCACCTCACCCGGCTTCTCAACGAGGCCGACAGCCATCTGGAGAGCACGAGGATTGACGAGAATGGACCCGTGGTTAGGGTCAGTTTTTACAGATTTCTTGACCCTGTATTTTAGCATTCCACCCCGCCAGCCTCGCCTGTTCATCACCAGAATGGCGAGCACGAGGTGGTCGTCGGGTCGAAGGAGTGGGCCCGGGCCGAGCTGGAGAAGGTTGGTGCGCTGATTTTTGCTTGAAAATACGATTTTAGCGCTTTTCGGAGGCGATGCGCCAGCTGGCCGAGATGCAGGAGCGTTGTGATCGTATTGGTTAGTGAAAACATTGCTTTAAAATAATAAATATTTCAGAGCATATCAACCAGCAACTGCAGCTGGAGAACGAAACGATTGCCGACCACGTCGTTTTGTATCAGCATCAGGTATCGATTAGTATTTACCAGGGTTGAAAAGCCGCTTCGCGACTTTTCAACCCTGGCCCCCGTCTAAGCCCATGATATTTTTCACTTTGCATTCTTGCATACGGTTCTCCATTCCGATGTGAATAATGAAGAATGTCACTCTCTAGTTCTTTATATAGGCTCCCGCCACTTCCGGTTTATTTAAATTGTTTCCTACCAAAGAGGGCTCCCGATTTTACAACAAAAACATAATTTTAAGGTCGAAAACTCCTGATTTTGTAAAATCTGATATACGCGCAGTCATCTCGTGGCCATGACGGACCTAATGGCGTATCATACGGAGACTAATACCCTTCCCCTATTGAGATATCCTCCGGATAGCCTGACGGAAGTTGCATGCAAAGTGGCACACACACAGACACTATTTTTTTATATATAGTAGGATATGTTTTTAGTTTTGAAAGAGTAACGCTTTTTTTTACTAGACATCTTGACGAAAAGAATCATTGTTTTTGTACTATTCCTGAACGTAAAAACGACAAGTTGCTATCTAAATCCAAAAAGCTGAATTTTTCGGTACTAGTAAACTTTGGGGGGGCCAAAAAAATTTTTCGACCAAAATTTCTCATTTTCGATTATTTTGTTCAGTTTTTCGTGCTGAATCCAATGAAAGTGTTTCCAGATTTTTTTAGATCATGTTTTCTAGTAATAATTAACTATTTATCTTACAAGTAATTTCAATAGTTTTCCAGTAGTATACCGTTGCACAAGCCGCAGATAAGCCTAAGCCTAACCTGAGCCAAAGCCAAAGCAGGAGCCAAAGCCTGAGCCTGAGCCTAGGTCAAAGCTTAAGCCTAAGCCTAATCCTAAGCATGCGATCGATTCTTCAACTTTTGGTCGCATGTAAAGGAAATCCACCCCTGCTAGTAATTGTTATTGTTGCCTAATTCTTATGTTGTTGCAATAATAAAAAACCTGGAAACATGTGCATTCGATTCAGCATGAAAAACTGAACAAAATAATGCAAAATGAGAAATTTTGGTCGAAAAAATTTTTTGGCCCCCCCAAAGTATCCTAGTACCAATTTTTCTATCACAACTTCACGGCTTTTTGGAATGTTGCAAGTTTTCTCTATTTTTGCGCTTGAAATTAAACTAAATTTTGCTAGAAAAACTTTTAGAAACTTACCAAGCATATTTTCATTATTTAATTTTTATTTATCGTTTTTTTCAGCGTCGCCTCATCCGGGAACGCCTCCGGCTGAAGGATGAGCAGATGGCCAACCTGGAAAAGGAGCGCGAACGGGTCGTCAGCAGGTGTAACGAGCTTCAGCGAGCTCTCGTCCGGGTGCTTGACGAGGATAAGACTCCGGTAAATTTTCAGGGTCTAATTTTAAGGTTTTTTAGAACCTTGAGCCCTTCCGGCCGCGCTCCTACAGCCACAGCACCGTCGACGAGTTCAGCGGCGACGAGGAGCACCTGGTGGACGGGCAGAAGGATGAGGTGAGTTTTTGAGGAGGTATTCGAAAATAGGAACGCCAAAAATTTGGGGTTTGAAAATCTGCATTTTTTGGCAAAATTCGTTTGTCAAAAATGGAACAAGTCAGAAAAATGGAAACCTTACTAAAATTTTCGAAATTTCGATGTTTTGATATAAGACGTGGTAACAGTTTTTAAGCCGATTATTCAGATACCTACCCAAACTGAAGACTCTCCGACAGCCGCCGTCCATTCTCGCGCTTCACCCGTCGGCGCGAAGCCCCCCAAAACTCTACGGTATCCGCGGTTTCGGCTTATCCGAAAATTCGCTTTTTAGTGAAACCGAAGACAACCAGCTTCCGGTGGAATACACCAGTCGCGAGGACGCCGTCCGGCAGATCATGGAGATTATCAACGAAATTCAGGTACGTCGAAGATCTAATTGGCTTGAAAATCGGTTTGTCTACCAAAAATAGGCGAATTTCGACCAAAATTGTGAAGTTTGAAAAAGTTTTTAGAAAGTTTTCTAGTTTAAATATAGTTATGTTACTAAAAACAATTAAAACCGGTTCTATTAAGTTATTAGGCGTTTCTAGACTTTCAAAAAGTCGCCCTTATAAAGTAGAAAATGAAAAATGATTTGGCATTAAAAATAATAAGTTATATCGTTTTTTCAGGCGCCCGCCATCCCGCTCTCGTCGGCCAAAATGCAGTGCAAACAATGTATAGGACAAATGCAACACTTGTAGCTCCCCTCACCAAAAAAAATATAATTTATTTTTTCTGCACCAACGCTCTTCCCTCCATAATTCGATTTATCTCTACGTTTTTGTGTGGTGGTTGTGTGTGTTTTTGGCTTGTTCCTCTTCTTCTCCTCGTCATTTCCCTGTACCCTCTGTGATTCGCTTGGCGCGCGCTAGTCGCGGTTCGATAATACTAATAATTTATTCTGCTTTTTTTTTCTTGGGTAGCTGACTTTTCTCTTCATTTAGGCCGATTTTCGTCTCTGTTTTTTTTTTCTGGTTATAGCTTGAGGGGTTGATCATTTTTAGCCTCGTCGCGTCTAATGGTCTCTGCTAGCGTGCCGGAAATCTGCGAATTCCCAAGTAAATTCGACGTTTTGGAACCTGATATCCACAAATTTTTGCTGCTAGTGTGCCGGAAGAAAGCTGCAGTTTATTCAAGTAAAATTTGTGGTACTGGACTGTTAGCGGGGGGGTTAATTTTTGTTTTTCGGCCTAAAAGTGAGATTTTCGCAATATTCATAATTTTTATGAGTTTTTTTTTTGCTATCTGAAAACTGTAACAAGCCTGAAAAAAGGTTAGTACGAGATTACTGGACTTAAATCTGGTGCTCCCGCTAATAGTCTGGTGCCAAATTCGTCACCTTTAACCTGAAAACCACAATTTACTTCTGCTAGCATACTCGAAAAAAACCTTTTTTCAAAGTAAACTGGTCGAATTTTAGCTTTCAAGCTCAAATTTTCTCTGCAAGCCTGCCCGAGAAATTCTTCAGTAGTTTACCGATCTAGAACTGGCCAATCCCTCAATTCCCCGTACCCTAACCGCCATCACTTGTGTTAAAAAACCCTGCGTAAAATGTGATACAGCCTTTCATCATCCCCACTCCCCGTTTTTTCGTTTCGTTAGCCCTCCTGACCTATCCGCGTGTGCTTATGTGCCTAAAATACCCGCCACCTACTGGGCTTTTTCTCTTACAAAATTAGCTACCTTCTAGTTGCTCGAAAATGTGTTTCTTTTTGCCCCTGGTTGATTCCGGCGTGCCCGGAACGTTGTGGAAGATTTATGTCACTCGTTTCAGGCACGGCCGATGAATAAAAAGTTCTATTTTGGTGGATTGCAAATGATTGCCGGGCGAAATTGCAGTTTTAGCAAAAAAATTGTTTGAGTTTGCGGCAGATTTTGGAGATTTTAAAAGGCTGGCGAATCTTCACAGGCAATTTATGTTGATGTTTTTGCGACAAAAGCAATTTCTTCACCTGATTTTTTTGGATAAAAAGTCATATTTTTTTATCTTTCTACTAGTACAAATGGGATAGAGGTATTTCCAGCCAATGGCGGATGAGGAGCTGCCGTTGGATCAACTGCTCGATGACCGGTTACGAGCCGCATTGGAGCTGGAAGAAAAATTGAAAGGTAATGAGAAATGTTTCGCGCTTGCCAAAACCAAAAAAGCCCTTTTCCGCTTCAAACCCTTCAAAGTGCCGGTTTTAGCATAAAAAACTGTTTTAGATAACTCGATCCAAGTGGCCGGCATCAGCAAGCTGCGCAATCGGCTAGCTAGCGAATTGAAATTTCTACGCGGGGTCAGTTTTTCTTGCGTCTTTCTAATCCAGATTTCTAGTTATCAGACGGCAAGAAGCCGCTGGAGAAGAAGTACATCGAGACCTCGAACGTCACCCACTTCGAGAACCTCTACAACGCCATTGGAAGGTTCGTCATCTTTGCAGCTTCAAATAGGGTTGAAATTTAGATACAAAGGAGCCACCGCCGTGTTGCACACGTTTGCGATTTTGGACCGAGAAACGAACGAGTTTGTTCAGATTGCATAGCGTTAAGAACCTGATTTAGAACACTGAAGCATCAAGTCGATTTAGTAGCTGAGGGCGGCAATCTCTGGATTAAGGTAATTTATTAGTTGTTCTAATAATTTCTCGTATTCTAGGTAATATCACGAAATGCCCGGCGAGTGGCGTTAGACTGGATTTCCGGCGCGACGCGGTCAATCTTCGACCAAGCGGCCAACTATCTAGAGGTGGGGTTTGCCATGAAAACTTTCTTAATTTTTTAAGATGTCCTGCCGCTTCCCGCGCAACTACATACCCCCGAAGACGGTGTTCCTCTTTCAAGCCGGTGTGCCCGATCGGATGGCCGCGCGGTTACGGGCCATGGGTGTGATTGTCGAGGGGCAAGAGGTGTGTTTTAGCTTTCTTTATTTTAGTACCTTTTCCAGCTCCCATTCAATTCGCTGGCCAACGTCCCAGATGACCTCCTCGAAGCGCTCGAGGAGCGGGAGGACGAGCGAAAGCTGCCGTTTGATAGATCAGGTATGTTGCAGTTTAACGCATTATCGGGGGGAAACAACCTTTTTTCCAAGGGTCAAAGTTTAAAATTAATGGCGGAATGGTTTCTAAATCGTTGTTTGCTATTCCTCAACGTAAAAACTTCAACATTTTGATTAAAAGATACAAAAAAAATACTGATCTTTCGACCAAAAATTCGACGAAAGAATTTTTTCAAAGTTTTTTTTGATGGTTTATCGATATTGTTTGAGAAATTGACGAGAACGAGCAAACCCCGATCAACCTCGACGTGAGCACCGTTTTCCTGCTCGTCTCCAACTTGACGCATCCAGGCGGAACCGACCATAAGTAAGAAAATCTTTATATGTACGAGCTTTTTGTTTAGATTCCCGAGTCAATTGCTAGAAGAACAAGCGGCCTGGGAGCGCGAGAACCCGGAGCGGGAAAAGGTGCTGAAGCAGATCGAGGGCCGCCGCTGGATCATCTGCCGAACCGCCTACGACAATGTGCTCGACATTGTCAAGACGGTCGCCGGACCAACGGAAAAGGTTTGTGTGTATTTCGCGCTATCAACGATGTGTTTTTAGAAACGCGTCGAAGAACTTATGGAAAAAGTGGACGTTGTCGACGACCAAACGTCAGAGAAGGTCGAGTCACTCGACAACTTTGTCTACACGAATTTAAGGTCTAAGGTAGTTTTTAAAGAATTAAATAAATGGTTCTTTGGCATTTTCGGGGGCGGAGGGAACAACTTTTTTCTCAGGATTCAATTTTGTAAACTTCAAAAGCCGACAAACTACAAAACAAAAACTTCAAACTTCGAAACTTTTTTTGCTATTCCTAAACCTAACGACTTTATAAATTTTTATCAAAAAGGCATAGAAATATAAATTTTTAGACGAAAAGCGTCAGATTTAGGATTGAAATTTCGAGTTTTCGCAAAGTTTTTAACTTTTTTTGGTTGAAATCCAGTTATATTGCATTGAAAACAATAAGAACATTCTTACTCTGAAGTTACTAGGTCTTTCTAGACTTATACAAAAGATTTCGCCGCTCCCCCGATAATGCTCAAGAAACAAAGATTTTCGTTTTTAGGTAATTTTCGGTTCCGGCGAGTACTATCGGGCGATGACCGCCACGGCCAGCAAGCACTTTGTCTCGTCCGCCTACCATCAGGTACTCGATTTTTCATTTTTCCGGGAATTCGAAGCTTTTAGGGCGTCACACTCAACGTGCTGCTCCACTCCCCACGAGCCCTCAGCGAGCAGAAAGAGCTGCCGCTCGAATAAAATCATTTTCACCATTTTTAAATTGTGATATTCCCTCTTCCCTGCCATTTCCGCCTTTTTCCTGTTGTCATGTTCTCTACGGGTTCGCTTCTGATTGTTTACTAATGTCTAGGCTCAATCTAATGCTAGGTGATATGCCCTGTATAAGCTGGTCCGATTGTTGCGCGGGTTCATTCTGGTAAATAAATATTGCTTTTTGGAAACGAAGATTGAAGCGTTGAGATAATGGTTCTACGACCTTAGATCGATATTTTGGTTTTTTCGTTGAAGAGTCTATTTTTCTATTATTTCTATTTTTTATGATTTCTTAAAATATAAAGTTTCATGATCTACAATTTTGGTTTAAAGTTTTTAAAAGATTTTGAAAAGTTCTGCAGTTTTGCTGGATTTAGATGGAGACACCGGATACAGAAGCCGTGCCCCGATACCTACTCAACAAGATCAACTGCAATCAGGAGGCCGTGAGAAGCGTCAAATATAATGGTTGGTGTTAAAAGTACCTTAGAAAGAATTGAGCGTTTTTTGCGTACGTGGCGTAAAATCCGAACGAATACGTTTTTTTGCCGGTTATACGAAGTCCTTAGCGTTTTCCTGCCACGTTTTCTCTAATTTTTGCTTTTTAATGTCTCTAAAAATGAGCAGTGCTTTCGTAGAAAGAAATTTACCCTGTTTTTGTGCGTTTGAAGACGTAGATGTAGCGAAACACGTAGAGAAGGCTCTTTGCTTTATATTAAGACATTTTCCTCTTTTTCTCTAGTTTTTGATTTTTCGATAACATCTTGGAAAAAATCAGCTGTAGCGTATGGCTCGCTTTTTCCTCTTGTCTACAGCCTCTCCCTCGTTGTCATTTCCTCATGTCGTTGCCGCTCTCTCGCTATCCCTTGCCCCTCCGTCTCCCACAGAACTACGCGTAAAGCAATGCACGATGACAATTCGAACCAGGCAAATTTCTCCGTTCTTTTGCCAATGATTACAATTCATTTTTCATAAAAAATTTCATTACATTTTAAGCCTAATTTAGTGGACGGCAACTACGTGCTCACATGCGGCGCCGACAAGACGGTCAAGCTGTGGAACCCGGTGACGGCCGCTCACGTCAACACCTACATGGGCATTGGAAACGAGGTAAATTGGAAATTCGTTTCTAATAAAATTTTTGCAGGTCCTTGATGTGGCTTCTTCATCGGACAACTCGCAACTCGCCGCTGGCGGCCAAGACAAATGCGTGACGGTGATCGACGTGGAGAGCGGGAAGACCGTACGCAAATATCGAAATCATGGAGGTAAAAGTTTTCCTTTCACTTCTTTCCTCTTTGGAATTTGTCGATTCCAATCAGGAGACGTGCAGAATTTTGCGCTGATTCCGAATCTGGTTTCAAAATCTGCGAAACGACAAAATTTAGTAAGTTATGACGCTTTTCGATGAGAAAAAAGACGAAAACTTCTAGAGCAATTTTTCTTTTTTTTTTTCGAATTTTTTTTGACAACCCTGCCAAAACAGGGTTGTCACCTTCTTGAACTGAACTGAAACAACATACAATCACAACTGAAAATCTTCTTTTGAGCAGAAATTCTAGATTCAGAAAGAACTATCTGAAACTACTCGAATTTTTTTGTTTTAGCCAAAGTCAACGTGCTCTGCTACAACGAGGAGTCGAACATTCTCTTCTCCGGCTCGATGGACACGACCGTTCACGCCCACGACGTGCGCACAAAGAACGAAAAGCCGATTCAAGTAATTTGGCACCATTTTTGGCATTCATGATTTTAGATCTTGAATGAAGCGACCGATTCCGTGCTCTCCATCGACGTCAACGGGCACGACCTGGCAGTCGGATCGGCAGACGGGCACTGTCGCCATTACAGCATACGGGACGGAGTGGTGGGTTTTGAATTAGACGAGATTACTATAGTGTTTTTATATTGTTTTTAGTAAGTTTTAACTAATTTGAAGAAAGGAGCTTCGAAAAGGCTAGAAAAGTGTTAAAAAGCCGAGATTTGGTCATTGTGGGTCGAAAATTTTTTTTAAACTAAAATTCAATTTGTAATTAAAAATTGTAAAGTTTTGTGCGAACGAACAGTTGAAAACGATGTAGAAGCGCATCCATATTGATGTAGAAATGTGGGCTTGCGCCGAAGATGCTGCTTTCATCCTTTTGCCATTTTCATAATTTTTGCTGTCTAAAAACTCCAAATGTTATAAAAAAACTTCTCGATAATGAAAGGAAATCCGATTTTTCCAGGTTCACGAAGATTACCTCGGCGAATCGGTGACGTCCGTCTCGTTTACCCCGGATGGCAACTGCATTCTCGCGACGACGCTCGACAACAATCTACGACTCATGGACAAGCAGAGCGGAAAGATGCTGGCAAAGTGGGCGGCTTGGAATTTTCAAACCACAACGTTTCTTTAGGTATACGGGCCACCAAAATCGCGACTACATGCTCCGGTCCTGCATCCTGTCGTCGGTGGCGCAGGTGGCCACCGGAAGTGAGGACGGACACGCGTATATTTACAAGTAAAATGCACTTTAGATAACTTACAACCCCTTTTTTAGTTTAATAGACCGAAAAGTGCTCTTCAAGCTGCCGCACAAGCACTCGGTCGTCCATACGGTTGTCGCGCACCCGAAATTGCAGCAAATGGTTGGTTTGTTCGAAATGCTGATTTTTGCTATTTAGGTATCCGCGAGCTCGAACTACATCTACGTGTGGACGAATCAGAAGGTGGTGCAGGACGAATAACAGCTTTTTTAGATGTCGTTTTCATATTTCTTTATTGCTGTGTTTACTTGTTTTCCATGTTGCCTGTGATCTCGCGTCTCATCTTATTATTGCTTTGTTCGTTCGGTTGGTCTATAAAATAAATGGTAATAATACTTATCGTTCTGGAAAATTTATCGGTTTTCGACCCGGTTTCTTTTTGCGAATAGTCTTGAAGTTTGAAGCTCTTGCTTTTTTTTGTGGTCTGCTATTCTGCAGCATCGTCTTTCAAAGTTGTTCAAAATTCGCCGCTTTTTGAGTAGGTTTTTAAAAACTGGTCTCTTTTCTAGATCCTGAAAAGTTCAGTAAAACGCACTTTCGAAATTCTAAGCTATCCTTTTTGTGTTGTTTTTTCGCTGGCATTCTATCCTGCAAATTCGAATTATAAAGTTTGTATAAATTTGCCCTTTTTGATCTCCTAAACTTCTAAAAGTTGTACCGTAGCGGCTGTCTTGCGCGGAACGAGCGCGCTCGAAGTTGTGATTTCTTTTCGAGCTTGCTTTGCAGAATTCTACAAGAGTTTTTGTAATTTAGACCGTTTTGCATATTTCACGCCCGTTTTCCCTAATATTCATGTCATTGCCGTCTCCATTCAGTAAGACCTTTGTTTCAGTGTCAAAATGGCGGGCATGCACTTCCTCGCGGGCATCTGCACCAAGGACTACGTGGTCCTCGCGTGCGACAAGGCCAGCTTCGCCTACGGCGCCGTCGTCGTCGACAACGACAGCGACAAGGAGTTCCGCATCGGCACCAAGTCGACGATGATGTGCATTGGAGAAGACGGGGACGTCGACCAGTTTGGCGACTGGACCCTGCGCAACATGAGGCTGTACAGTTTGAGGTGATTTTAAACAGACTTTTTATCGTTGCCGTTTCTGCTCACTGACGCCCATTTTTCATATGTTTGAGCCAGTAAACCAAGATTTTTGTTGTAACGTTTTTATTAGCAAAAACTTTTGAAAAGTATAGAAGAAGCTCTTTCTCTACGGCTTTCTCAACATTTTGTTTCAGAAATGGATACGAGCTGTCGCCGCGGCCCGCATTCCACTGGATCCGCAAGTCGATCGCCGACTCGCTGCGCTCCCGCGACCACTACACGGTGGATGTGCTGATCGGCGGCTACGACGATAGCGAGAAGCGCGCCCTGCTCGGCTCGATCGACTACCTCGGCAACGGCGTGATGGGACAACCCTACCTCTTCCGCGGCTTCCCCGGCAGATTCTCGTACGCCATCATGGACCGTGAATACCGCGCTGATGTAAGCTTTTTCAAGATTTTTTTGTTCTTTCGCTTATCGGGGGCTTTTTTGCTAGGATCTAATTTTTTAAATTGAAATTTATTCCTAAACGAGAAAACAACAAAATTTTTATTGAAAAGTGTCAAAAATATCGATTTTACGACCAAAAATCGCCATTCTTTACCAAAATTTGGACTTCCAAGTTTTTTCGATGGTTGTTCTGGTTAAATTACAGTTATATTTTACTAAAAACACCATTAAAACACTTCTTATTAAGTTGCTAGACATTTAAAAACTTGTATAAAGAAGTTTTATCCCCCTTGAGGATGAGAGAGAATCTTTTTTTTTTAATATTCTGGCCTTCCTAACTTCCGTTTTTCAGATGAACACAGAAGCTGGCGTGGCCCTTCTGAAGAAGTGCCTACAAGAGGCGAAGAAGCGCTTTGTCGCCAACCTTTCCGGCTACCATCTGGTGCTCATCGACAAGGACGGCTACAAGAAACTCGATGACGTCACGTTCCCCTAAATCATTTCCCTTTCTCTTTTTTAATGTTTCCTTGTCTTTCTTGTGATATTTATTCTAATATGAGCCCATCTCTCCGCGTACCCCGGTATCGTTTGTTTTCGAGCGTGTATTCCCATGCCCGGGCTGCGGCTCAGGTTATTACGATCATTGATATTTTCCTTCAACGTGATCCTTGGCAAATAAAGTTAAAGCTTACGTGATTGTTCTCGGGGGCTGATCGACATTTATACGATAGAAATGTGAAGAGAAAGATGCGGTGTTTGAGTTGGCTTTTTTATGACGGTGTGTAGGCGTCTCTTTGAACTTTCGTTCGCCTTATATGACTGGGTAGCTTTTTCATAAAACTGAAGAACTTGCGGATTTGGTATCAGAATCTCGCATTTTCATAATCTCGCATTTTGATAATCTCGCATTTTCATAATCTCGCATTTTCATAATCTCGCATTTTCAGAATCTCGCATTTTCAGAATCTCGCATTTCAGAATCTCGCATTTTCATAATCTCGCATTTTCAGAATCTCGCATTTTGAGAATCTCGCATCTTCAGAATCTCGCAATTCCCATAAACTAGCTGCATTTCTACTAACTACAACTAGCAGAGCCTCGGAATTTGGAAGTTTCTGGAAACGTTGGGCGGTTTCCAGGAACGCACGACAACCGTCTAATCGAGGCGCAGCAACAGGGCATGAAGCAGACACTCATTGCCATCGATTACCAAGCCCAGCGTGGCCTCGACGAGGCGTACGACACATATGACCATCTCGAATTCTTTAAATTAGTGGCCCAGGCATTCGATTAATTTGTTGGGATCCGCAGATTCTGTGATCAATCATCATTCATCGAATGCTTGGAACTCTTGGAAAGCCCTTGGAAAAGTTACGAGACTGAAATTGCGAGATTATGACAATGCGAGATTCTGAAAATGCGAGATTATGAAAATGCGAGATTCTGAAAATGCGAGATTATGAAAATGCGAGATTCGAAATGCGAGATTGAATGCGAGATTCTGAAATGCGAGATTATGAAAATGCGAGATTATGATAATGCGAGATTATGAAAATGCGAGATTCTGAAAGATTCCCAACTTGCGCTTATAGCGTAGCTCTAGAAGTTATTTTGCTTTCAGAATGAGGTATGTGGTTGTCGGAGGTGGCGTTGCGGGCGTCTCCTGCGTCCGGGCCCTACGCCAATACCTAGACGATGAACACGAGGTTTGTTATCACGCTTTTCACGTTTTCGGCTGGCTAACAAGGAGGCGTTTTCCAAGTGTACGGCGGTTCGAAATGGGGCCAAGCTTATTTTGTGCAGAATATTTTGCTGATCATAAGGTACTTTCAGAATCTGCGAAGCGACCATATTTGAAAAGTTGCGAAGTTTTAAAGTGTGAAAAATGCATAAAATATCCAGCTTTGACCGTTTTTCGCCCTTGGAAGCTTTATAACTATCTTGTGATCGTCGTTTCACAAATTCTGTAAGCCAGGTCCAGCAAAAACTTCTGCACAAAATAGGCTTGGTAACACCTCGAAGCTCCGTGGGCACTCAAAAACGTCTACTTGTCAGCGTCACCTACCACCATTTTTAGGTAATTCTGATCACCGCCGGGCCCCACGTGAAGAGCGTTCATAACTGGTTTCGGGTACGTATCGTTTTTACCGTATTGTAACTTTTTTAGGTCGGCCAATTCACCGAGTTGTTCGACGTGAAGGAGGTCGGGTTGTCGTTCGTTGGCGAGCGGATCAGCGTCGTTGAGGGAGCCGTGATCGCGTGGAGCTATGAAAACAAGGTAGCCTATAGGTTTCTGGGTTTACAACGATGATTTAGGACCTAGAACTGAGCGACGGCTCCCATGTGCCATTCGACTATTTGGTAATTGCGACGGGCGCCCGGCCAAAGGTGAAGTTTCAGAATTTGTTTTTATTTTCAAGTTCAGAATCCCTACCCAGAAGTCGGCCGAATACTGACGATACGGGACACGGAAACGGCCCGCCAACTCGAGCAGCGGCTGGCCGGCGCGCAACGAGTGGCCGTGGTTGGCAATGGGGGAATTGCCACGGAAATTATGTAGGGGTTTTACTTGAAATTAATTTTATAGCCTGAAATTAATGTTTTGGATGGGTTCTTTCGCATTATCCGTGGGACCAACTTTTTCTATAAGACTGGAAAGGTTTAGTAACGGAATAGTATGCGTTTTAATGCTGTTTTTGTTAAAATTAACTATATTTTTCGTGGAAAAACGATAGAAACGTAGAAATTTTGAACGAAAATCGGCCTTTTGGTCGAAAAATTGCTTTTTTCAATTTTAATTAAAGTTTCGAAGTTTTTAAGTTTAGATGTAGTATGAAACAGTCTGGAAACATTTCCTCGATATATATCAAAAAATAAGATCCTTAAAAAACTCGGTTTCCCCGAAAATGCGAAAGAACTATGAAATTAAATCGGCTAGTGTACGTTTTTCCGCTTCAAATCAGCGTTGTTTTTTAGTTTCGAGCTCCGCGACGTCGACATCACGTGGTGCATACGCGACGCGCACATCTCGGCAGCGTACTTTGACGCAGAAACGGCGGCGTTTCTGTATGGACGTGCGGAGAAAGGTCGAGAAGCCGGTGACAAGAATCAAGAGGTTTTGATAGAATGGTTCCTCTAAATATGATTTTAGCCTGTTCGTCGCCCGAAATTCTGCGATTCCGAGGCGGGTTCTTCGAGGTCGTCCAGCGCACCGGGTTGCGCGCTTGGGCCCGATTGGAGCACGGTGGTGCAGCTGAAGGGTGCGGCGGCGGTCGGTTTTTATGAAATTATATATTTAACGTTTTTGGCCGAAATTCCGCATTTTATAACCTCGTTCTACGTTTGTTTTGATGGTTTATTTCCTCTAAATTGGACTAAAAATAACCAAAAAAAACATCGCTAGAATTCTTAATATTTCACTGCTAGGCCTACCTGGATTTGTGAAAAACATTTGGTTCTTGGAGGAAATCCCCCTCGATAAGATAAAAGTCCCTAAGCACATTTTTAGGGTCACAACATCCGCGTGGTGCCCAGCGTCGAGGTGGAGGCAGTAGAGGAGAAGCCCGACTCCCTGGTTTTAAGGCTATCAAACGATGAGGCGATAGAGGTAAAATATCTCGATTTTTGGCAAAAATTTATCTAGGTCGACATGGCAATATGGGCGACGGGCGTCACGCCGAACAGCGAGCTGTGGAGACATCCTGGGGTAAGCTTTTTATTTTCTAAATTTTATATCTTTATCTAGTTGAAACTGGCTGAGGATGGCGGGATCCTGGTGGACGAGACGATGGCTACTTCCCTACCCGGCATCTGGGCATGCGGCGATGTTTGTACGGCCGGCTGGGTGTCGAGCCGCCATTGGAGTCAGGTATAAATTTGGGCAATATATTTAAAAGCGAAAATCGGTCTTTTGGTGAATTTTTCTGGCTTTGAAGATTTTTCCTGTAAATAAATTCTGATTTTCCGCTGAAGCGAAATTTGTAGCAATTTTCGGATGAGATCTAATGAGAAAATAGCTAGAATTTGATGATTTTAGGCCCTCGACGAATTTTGCAAGAAACATTTCGGGTTCTTTCGCACTATCGGGGTGGACCAACTTTTTTTACGCATTCAATTTTTTACCATAAATAGGGGAATTGTTTCTAAATTATTTTTGCCATTTCTAAGCGTAAAAACTTTACAAATTTGATTAAAAGGGCAAAAAAAATGTCGACGATTTTTGGCCAAATTTCAAAGAACCATTTTTTGCATCTTTTTTGTATTTCCACTTATAAAAATATAGTTAAATTTTACGACCATCCCTATTAGAAAAAGTTACAAATCTAGAAAGCGGTTGCTCGATTTTTAAATTTGTTTAACGTGCCGATTCCGCAAAGAATCTCTGCTAGCCTATCATGCAACTAATCTTTCCAGATTCGCACGTGGACGCAAGCGCGCCAAATGGGCGATTGCGCAGGCCAGTCCTGCTCCGGGGCCACCGACCTCGGCGGCTTCTGCTTCGAGCTGTTCGCGCATTGCACGACCTTTTATGGGTATAAGGTAGTAATTTTCACGTTTGCCGTCTAACCTTTCATCCCTAGATTGTCCTACTCGGCGACTTCCAGGCCAAGAATCAACCGCCAGGATGGTACATTAATGAAAGGTAATTTTCGGCTTAAGATAGCACTGTGTTTTTTAGAATCATCACGGACGGCCAATTGGTGCGCTGCGTAATGCACGACCACCGGATGCAGGGAGCGGTGCTGATCGGGGAGACCGAGCTCGAGGAGGTCGGTTTTTAGCTTCAAGTTACTCTCGTTCCCAGGCAATTTTATGGTGGTTTTTGCAGTATTTCATTACTAAAAAGTCACGAAAAACATCGGAAGCTCTACTAAATTTTTAATTTTTCGACGTTGTGCCAAAAATTTCTTTTTAAATGTTATTAATTTTCGATAAATTTTCTATTGCGGAAATGGCTTGAAATGGTAGAAAAGTGAAAGTGTTTTTACTAGTTTTTGATTGTTAGAAATGCATTAAAAAAGTGAAACTTTTTGACAGTTCCGATTTATTTTGCCTTTTCGGTCCCTTTTAATGCATTTTAACGGAAATTTTTTTTAAAGTCTTTAATTTCCTATAGATTTTTTATACCAAAACGAGACGTGTGAGGCGAAAGGCTAAACTTTGGGTGTCTCGCTGCGCCCCCCGCGATAAAAAATTAGTTCCCAAACGCACTAATTTGCCTTTTTTCAGGTTTTCGAGAACCTCATCCTGAACCAGACGGACATGGAGGACATCGAGGACGACTTCCTTGAGCCGGCCATCGACTTGGAGGACTATTTCGACTAGCCGGTTTGCCGGCTATTGTTTTTTGTGTAATTTGTTGCATCGTTGCTGTGTCATGTGTCATCGTTTCAGGTTTTATGTTGTATGTTGTCATTACTTGTGATAAAGTTGGGAATCGATTTTTCGGCATTGATTCATTTCAGGAAAAGTTCGAAGAGATAGGCCAAATTTCAAGCGGCCGTGTCTCGGCCATCCGGTGGCCAATGTTGACGATTTCAACATCTATTGATATCTACTCCTCTAGAGCTACCGATTCGTGCCAATGGTATCGCACGCAACTCACACCACGCAGAGAGCACGTGCGAAAATACTTTTGCGTAATTTTGCGAAAAATTTTCTGGAAGCTCTAGCTTGGCGCTCCTCAATTTTTCGGTGCTTGGTGCGCGTCTACCCGAACTAGAGCTCGATGAGTCCTATCAAACGGTATATCACATTGTCAATGTCAATCGCGCCGTGATTCCAAAAAATTGTGACCGAACGTATTATCCAACCTGATACTTTACTAGTTGCTTGCCTTTACGGGCTCCAAGAGGTGTGAATGGGATGCAGATGAAGATCTTGGAGTGGTTTTGTTTCGGGCGTTGCCATCCGAGTCCAAGGGCCGGCCTCGATTTGGATCTGGCAGCGTCGTTGGCGCGATATAAAAATAGCTGCAGAAGAGAAGATCAAGAAGAGCAGCTGGTACTGGCATTAGGACTATAGAAAATTTGTGTGTTTTTATAGATTCGTTGCTTTAACCCTACGAGTTCGAAATTTTTTGCCTTATTTTGGTAGCCTTTTTAAACTTTCGAAAATTATGCTCGGCATGACTTAAAACCTATCACTTTCTAAATATCTCATAGGACGAATTCCTAAGCAAATTCTTTGGTATTAATAGTTCTTAAAACCTAAAAAATCCCATTTTCAGGGAATGGAACTGGACCACAAGATAGCCGCCTACAAAATCGTCGCCTACTCGGCGATCGCGTTCGGCGCCGGTGGGCTTTCTAATGATTTTTTTACAAATTTCGACGAGTTTTATGTTTTTTGTCAAATTTTAGTGTCAATCCTATCCATTTGCGTGACGCTGCCGATGGTGTACAACTACGTGTCGCTGTCGAAGCGCGACCTGACCGTTGATATAAAATACTGCAAGGTGGGCGTTTTACAAGCTAAAAAGGTGCTCACCCTTTGACGATTTCTACAAGTTCAGTAAGCCTTTTTTCAGGATTCCGCATCGGAAATCTGGGTGGGCGTGACGAAGCTGCGGGACCAGCCGATTTTGGACGCGAGGAATCTGACGAGGATCAAGCGTCAGTACGAGCAAGGAGGAGCTGGAGGGAGAGCAGGAGCAGGAGAAGCGCCGGCTCAGGTTTATACACTTTGAAACGTACAGCACTATCTTTCAACCATCTTGTTCCGCTTAGCTCTAGACGTTAACGTTTAATTGAATCGCTTTCTTAGCGAAAAATCAGGGGGAAGAAACCAACTTTTTTCCTGTCGGCCCTGGTGGAGTTAGTAATCAAGTACAAAGTGTTTTCACATTGTTTTTAGCAAAATTTAAACCTATTTGAATAGGAAAAACTTTTTAAAAAGTCAGAAAAACGCTTGAAAAAGTCGAAAATTTGGTCATTTTTGGACCGGAGAAAATTGCTTTTTCGACCTAAAATTAAATCTTTTAATTAAATTTGTAAAGTTTTTATGCTTAGCTATAAATGCCTAGCTATAAACAATTTAGAAACACTTCCACTATTTATATAAAAAATATAGGCTTGGGCGGAAAAAAGTTCGGTCCCCCTCCCCCCCCCCCCGCCCGGAAATACACGAGAACCAAATCACCAAATCCAGGCACCAACCGGTGGAGCTGCAGCCGGAGGATCAACCGGAAACGCTGCAGTTGGAGGGAAGAAAATTTTTGAGAACTTAGAAAACATTTTTTTCAGGTTCCGGCGGTTCCTGCGGAGCCTCCTGCTGCCGCCCAGGACCACCCGGTGCCGGTGGCCCTGCCGGCAAGAATGGGCCCCACGGAAAACCCGGGGCCCCCGGTATGCCCGGCATGCCCGGAAAAGGACCGCAGATGCCCTGCGAGCCTGTCACACCACCACCATGCAAGCCGTGTCCGATGGGCCCAGCCGGGCCCATGGGCCCCGCTGGCCCGCCTGGGTCGGATGGAATGCCGGGCAGTATGGGAGCACCAGGTTTGTCAACTTTTATAAATATAATTCTTTAATTTTAATAGGTTTAAACAAATAAAACTTAAACATTTTTAATGCGAATTTTAAACAAAATGAAATTTATAAGTTACTAGGTTTAGAACTGGGGAGAGCTAATTTTGTAATAGATCTTATCATTTATCATGGACTTTATAATTAATTTTATAGAGTTGGTAATTATTAGAGTAAATTTTACAATGTTTTTAATAGTTTCTGATTCCTAGAAAGCTATAAAAACTTTTGAAAACTTATAGAAAAAATCTAATTTTGTTACTTTTTGGCCGTTTTTCATATATTTTTAGCAACAAGTCAAATTTTTCGAAATTAAAAAAGTTTTGATGATTTTTTATGCCTAATAACTGTGTAAAGCACTATATGAATCATTTATATTTTGTTAAATTGTTAAAATAAAGCGCGTTAGGAATTAATGGGGGAAAAATTAAAGCAAAGAATTAGTAAGAAAAAGTAGGTAGTAACAAATTAAAGAAATTGGTTCCCCCCCGCTAACAGAGAAGCACGGGTTTTTGATATGCCATGCATTTCCCATGATTTCTGCTAACTTTGTTACGGTTTTTAGGAGGAGACGGTCAACCCGGAATGGCCGGTCCCAAGGGCCCTTCCGGAAACCCAGGAATGCCAGGAGCGCCCGGGCAGGCAGGTCCGCCCGGTACGGATGCCGAAATGGGCAGCCCGATGCCGGCGGTGGCTGGAGCACCAGGAGGAGCCGGACCAGATGGACCGAAGGGACACGACGGTATGCCCGGGATGCATCATGGTGCTGGACCGATCGGGCCGCCCGGGCCACCGGTGAGTGAGAGTTTAAAGAGCGCGAGTAATGAGTGCTAGCAGAAGTTATTTAATTAGGGCTATCTAGCAGAGTTTGGGATCGCAGGATCGCCGCGATCTAATTTCTAAACTAATTAAAAGGTCGTCTTTTAACCACAATTTACGTTTTAAACAGGGCTTTTTAATGGAGAATTTAGGTCAGCTTCGTCGCAAGTTTCAAAAATCATTTAGAACCGAATTTCTCCAAGGCACTTGGCTAGCTTGCCCGAGATGGGTCTACCATTTCAGGGCCCTCCCGGCGCTCCGGGCAACCCCGGAAAAGCCGGAACAGACGGGACTTCCGGAAAGGACGGAGCCCTCGGAGAGATGGGCATCTGCCCCAAGTACTGTGCCATCGATGGGGGCATCTTTTTCGAGGACGGCACGCGACGTTAGAAAACTATTTACGGGTTTCGATCCCGAGATTGCCCGCCGGGGTACGTGGAATAAATATATATTTATGCAAATCAGCGTGGAATCAACCCCTGCTGGACCCCCCTGAATAGCCATGCCATACGCGCTCCCATACAGCTTAGCCTTAGGCTTAGGCTTTGGCTTAAGCTTACTCTTAGGCTACGGCTTCGACTTAGGCTTGGCTTGGCTTTGGGCTTCGGCTTAGGCTGGGGCTTAGGCTTAGGCTCAAGCTTGGGCTTAGGTTTGGCTTTAGGCCTAAGTTTAGGCTTAGGCTTAGGATAGGCTTATGCGTACAATTCCATTCCGTAACCAATTACGCACCCTTCTCGACGAACAAATTCAGGACGCTGACTCAAACATTAAAAACGGGCACCGCGCAGCCTTGGTATCCCCTTTAAGACTGCTTTCCAGGCCCATGCCAGTTCTTAAGGCACCAAAATACGCCTTTATTTTGGGAACAAAACCTTTAGGAGGCGAGAACAGCACAGAGCAGCAGCAGATGCAAGCGAAATGAGCACACGAGATACAACAAGTCATAGAGAACCAATGGGGGATAGAGAGGGGGGGTAATGGTGAAGAGGGCAGAAGAAGAAAATAGCCCGTTTTTGTGTATGGTATTGCCGTGTAATCAATGGCGTTCAGTGGGTGGAGCGTATCGCCGACGCCGCGTGGCTCGCCTTGTCGTCCTGCAAAAATGGGTAAAGTTAATGGGAGAAAGAGAGACAGTCAGAGAGAGAGAGAGAGAGCGTGAGTACGAGAGAGAGGGAGAGAGAGAGAGGAAATGTTCTCACAATGACCGTCAGGAAAGCCGGGTCGAGATTGTCGTCTTTGTCGCCTGGAAACGCAAGAATTTCGATAATTTTTGAAGACCCCACTCTTGGTGCTCCTCTTCTTCTTGACCGGCGGTTCCGGATCGGAGCCGTACGTATGTTCCGAGCTGGTGCTCTTCTTTTTCTTCTTGTTCTTCGCGGATCGTTTCAGCGCTGAAAAAGAGGGCCTTCTGACGCAAAACAATTCTCAAAGAATCTCTGCTAGCCTGCCCCCTCCATTCCCTCCAATTCCTCAAAGAATCTCTGCTAGCCTGCCCCCTCCATTCCCTCCAATTCCTCAAAGAATCTCTGCTAGCCTGCCCCTCCATTCCCTCAATTCCTCAAAGAATCTCTGCTAGCCTGCCCCTCCATTCCCTCAATTCCTCAAAGAATCTCTGCTAGCCTGCCCCTCCATTCCCTCCAATTCCTCAAAGAATCTCTGCTAGCCACCCACCAAAATACACGATGACAGCCAGCACGGCGAGAAGCGCCAGAATCCCCAAAAAGACCATGATGAGAATGTTGACGGCCGTGTAGTCGGCGTGCATCTGGGCCGCCTTTGCTAAATTGCTGTTAAAGGGAAAGTGACAGCTTGAAACCCACGTTTTTTCACGATCACCTCCGGTGCGTTGGCCGGCTCCGGTTGTGGCTTGGGGTGTACTGTAATTGGGTAACGTTAGGGCCTGAAATTGGACATTTTCCCACATCTACATTGCCCGTCGGGGCCCACCGCGACCACGTCGGCCACGTTTAGGCACGTCCCGTTGCAGAACAGCTCGCCGGCGGCTCTGCATTCTGCAAAAAAAAGATAGTGCTGGACTGTTACTACAAAACCGACCAGTGCCCGTACACTGGAGCCCTGCGGAGCCGCCGCCAGACACGTTGGCCAGTTGCGTGTAGTGTACGCAGGCGTACTGTGTCCCGTTCGAGTTCGAGCAGGCCACCGTATCTTTGTAGGGGAGGCAGTTGGGTGCTGGAGGGTGGAGGGCTGAAAAGCGAGTGAATTAGAGAGAGAGAGAGAGAGAGAGAGAGAGAGGAGAGGAGAGACATAGTGAGAAAGACGGAGAGTGAGAGAGAGAACGAGAGATTGGATGGGACATAGTGAGAAAGACAGAGAGTGAGAGGGAGAGAGAGAACGAGAGAGTGGGTCGGACATAGTGAGAAAGACAGAGAGTGAGAGAGAGACACAGACAGAGAGAGAGAGAGAGAGAGCGAGAAAGAGAGAGAACCGCACCTGTAATATTAGCGGGATTGGTGACGGAGCACAAATCGGCGCCCTGCAGGTTGGAGAGGATGGCATGGGGGAGGCAGACGCGTTTCGTCGAGTTCACGGCGCATTGGTGGTAGCCGGGCTGGTTGGGGCATTCTAAAAAGCGGAAATCGAAAGGACATTCCTCCCAATTATCCAGCCTTAAAAATTATAAAAGCTACCGTACCCGGCATGGTACACGTCCCGTTGCTGTATGAAATCACTTTCCGGCCGCCCACACATATCGGCCACTCGCCACCGCAGTTCAGGTATCCCTGCATCGTCGAGCAGGCTGAAAAGGAGGGCAATGACATCCCCTTGAATGACGACTGAAAACACAAGGGTACTGAACTCTTAGCAGGGGGGGGGGCTGAGCAAATTCATAGTAATCTTCTATGACCCTATAAAATATACAAACCAGTTTGCTCAGCATTTCACACAATTTTTCGATAGCAAAAAGCATAAAATAAATCTTCAAGAGTTCCGAAATTACTTTTTGGTAAAAAAATCTATGAAATATTACCTAAAACGCCAAAAATTTTCCATTGTTCAAAAATATATAATATTTTTAGTCGTTTAATAGCACCGAAAAAATGCTAAAAACGTAGTTTACGAGGTGGGTAACTTTTCCACTTCCTCTAGATCCACCCCCCCCCGCTAACAGTCTAGAACCAAATTTACCGGCAAACTGCCACATCGACGGCAAAAGTCCACCGCTGAGTATTGTCAGCGGGACGCACGTCAACGTCTGATTCGTGCCCACGTGGATCGGGGCCTGGCCTTTCGGACAGCCTGAAAATAGATTTCGATCCGATTTTTTAGTTATCCCCAACCTCGAATTTCACAGGTCGTCTTGTTGAGCATCAGGTCGATTGGGGTGCACACTTGGGTTCCGTTGGCCGCCGGGCACGCCACGTCGTCGCCGTTGCAGCCTGAAATTGGGGTTGAACGAAGTGCCGCTTGCGTTGCGTTCGCGTCGCGTGTCACTAGAGATTTGAAGAAAAAAACACGCAACCCAGCCGCGCCGCGTGGAAAATATGCCGTCGCCATCTGGCGTTGGACGAACAAAAAATTTCGTGACTCCCACGTTTGTCATCTTTTAAAGGGACAGCGACAGCTAGGAGGTCGGTGCGTTGCGGTCGCGTCGCGTATCGCTAAAAAGCAGAGAAAACGGCACGCAACGCGCGTGCGGCGCGTTCAAAAAGTGTTGCGGGCAGCTAGCCCTGGACGGCGGTACGGACCAAAAATTTTATTTTTTCCGATATTTTAAAGGGACAGCGACAGCTAGGAAGAAGGGGGCGTTGCGGTCGCCGCGAGTATCTACACGATATGCAAAGTACATGCGACGCACTTAGGCTTGGCCTTGACAAGCCATCTGCACCGATGACCGTCTAGAAGTCGCGCGCCCTCACGAACCAAAAAATTCGTGACGTCTACCTTTTCCGACGCTTTAAAGGGACAGCAACACCTCGAAAACTCCGAAAAAGCGCTCACTTGCTGATGTCGGTGCCACTGACGTTCTCGCGGTAGAAGCAGTTGTCGTTTTCGTGGTTGCAGTAGTAGTAGACGACGATGAACCTTTCGGAGTCGTGGAAGAGCTTGTAGAGGGTGTTTTGGTCGAAGCCGTCGTAGAAGTCGAAGCCGTCGAAGTGGTCGAAGTCACCGAAGCCACCGAAGCCTTTGAAGACGTCGAGGAAACGTTCGACGGTTTCGCCGCCGGAGACACCGGCGCTGCAGGCGCAACGGTTCTTGGAGGTACAGCTAAATGAGAGCGCGTAGGCGGATTTCCTAAAGGATCTTTCCCCAACCAATTTTTTTTGCAGGTTCCCAAAAAAAACGCCTATTCCACTGCTTAATTCAGCAAGTCCCAAAGAATCGCTGCTAGCCTGCCTCTAACGCGAAACTTTCCATACATTGAGCATCGACGGCATGATGGAGATGGAGCAGCAGGAGAAGCGCCGGCCACATAGCCACCATTTTGCCTAGAAATTGACGAATTTTTGCCTTCAATGCTCCTTGAAAAATAGCCGAAAAACCTACCGTCTGATGGCAAACTGGCCGAGGGAAGTGAGGAAATTTTTTAGCTCACTTTCGATATTTCAAATAATTTTATGCAAATTTTGGGGCAGGCCAATCGGTTTTATGCTAATTCCGCGGTAGTTTTTCTACCAATTTACAAACGTTCAAGACTGTAGTTTTGCTTGTTCTTTAACGTTGTTTTCCAGCAAATTCCATCCACATCCATAAATCCTAATCGCCAGCGAAAACAAACGGGGCTCGAGAGGGAATTGAGGCCGATTTTGATCTGGTTTTGGGGGCAGTGGATTGAGGTGAAGAGATCGCATCAAAGTAGGCGTCGGGCTTACTTTTCTAGCTCCAGTTTTTGCGAGCGCATTTCTTTTTCGGAGACGCCCTGTGCATCCGTTTTAAAATTAGATTTTCTATTTTCAACGTTTCTTTCCTTAGCAATTTGTGTTATTTCCCAATTAGGTGGGGGTAATAACGCTTGGCTACGGTTTACTCCAGCCGGAAGTTTTTGGCTATAACTTTTTTATTTTACATTATTGTAGGCTCAAATTAAAATTCTTAGTATATTTTTCGACGCTCTACCGCATGGCGTTGAAAAAATCCCGACAAAATAAGCGAAAATACCGAAAACTTTGAGACCCTTCGGCTGGGGGGGGGGGGGGGGTAAAGTAAACTCTTACCTAACGCTCCCTCAGCGATTTTTAATATTCTACAAAAACTGGCCAAATAAATTTAAATCTATGCCATAGTCTTACGCTAAAACTATTAAAAGGAATAAAATTTTTTCAAAAAATAGGTAACAATGGAGGGAAAAAGTTAGGCTTCTCCTCCCCCAATGGTGTGCTTACGCGACGCAAAACAAACGTGACTATTTGTTCTTTATTCACACGCGTACTCTGGCGTCAAGGTTTTTTTAGATTTTTCGAGGAAAAGACTAAAAACAGGGGAATAAGCACAATTCCACGAAAAATTAGATAAATAAATCTTGTATTTTAGCACGCTCGGGCCTTGGTTTCTCCGTGCCGCCATTTTGAGGATTTTTTTCAATTTTCAATCCAATTAGTCTACTCTTATGTCTAACCGTTCAATTCCATTTTAGTCAGATGAAAGACCGTGCTACCGCCTACCGTATCGCGCTCTGGGTCTCCATAACGGCTACCGTAATCGCCCTACTTTCTCTTGGCGTGACGTTGCCAACAATCAGTTTACGACTGAATAGAGCACAACGAGACATCGATAAGAAGGCGATGAATTGCAAGGTAAACTAGCAGAGATTCTTTGAGGAATTGGAGGGGATGGAGGGGCAGGCTAGCAGAGATTCTTTGAGGAATTGGAGGGGATGGAGGGGCAGGCTAGCAGAGATTCTTTGAGGAATTGGGGGGATGGAGGGACAGGCTAGCCGCGATTCTTTGAGGAATTGGAGGAGATCGTGGAGAGGCTAATAGATTCTTTGAGAATCAAAGTCCATCCTTTAGGAACTTAAGCGACCTAGAAGAGCAGCTTGAACTGCTCCAACTTCTCGGCCACAACCGAACCACCCGATCCAGCAGGCTCGACGACTCAATGGAGGTTTTTGAAGTTGAAGGTTAATTTTGCAGCATTAAAGGACCTTGCAAGGCAAAAGGCACTCTAAAAATCTACAGATTGTGGTTCTAGAGCTAATTTTTAATTTAGACTTTGCAAAACCCGAAAAAGAAGACGCTTTGCGGGATGGTGGTCGACTTGAAAGACTCTTGAAAGCCGCTTCCGCTAAAATTCGACCCCTGGAAAGCGGGACTACGGTATCTGGGTCAAAATCTAGGATTCAATCAAACTTTTTTAGAAGGAAAAATCAAAGAAATTGTCGAACAAAAAAATGGAATTGCTTGCAAAACTGAAGAAGAGGAACGGCTTTGGCAGTGCTGACCTGAAAAGGTATATGTCTTTTTTGATTTTTTGATTTTTTAAAAGAACTTTTTTAAAGAATTTTTTGAACCCGTAATGGAACATTTAATTTTAGTTTAGAAGTTCAAGAAATTCACTTTAATTCTACGCGAATTTTTAGACCAAATTCGATACTTTCTTTTACTTTTGAAATTAAGTTTTAGCTTTTAAAAGGTTTAAGTTTTTTTACGTGTTTTTAGGGTACACTCGATCGACCTGACAGCTGCAATCGAAAAAGGAGAAAAGCAGCTACAGTAAGCAAAGCGTAAACTCGAAAAAATTAGTCATTAACCCCTTATTCAGCTTTCAATTAAAAGGGCCCGAAATCCAAAATCAACCCCTGGCACCCACTAGGTCTCGACAGCTACGCGAAGCTCCAAATGACGTCCGCAAAGCGATTTGTGGGTTTAGCCTCACACCAGGTCGAAAGGCCTGAAAATCACGAAACCCGCGTGTCTTTTGGAGCCTCTCATAGCTGTCGAGACCTAGTCAACGCTGGGGGTCGATCTTCGTGCTTCCTGGCTCCTTTAAAATTTTTTTTAACAATTGTCGTAACCTTTTTCAGAGTCCGTGATTCAAAACTCGGCCCGAAAAAGGGGCCGAAGAAGACCGAAGAGGAGGAGATTTTCTACTATTTCGAGGAGTTGGAAGATTCGACGACTTCTACAAGTACAACGACGACAACTACTACAACTACATCCGAAAAACCAACAAAAACCCCGGATTTTGAATCGATCATTCAACAAATTGTCACCCTAAAATCTGGCCGTCGATTCGTCGTCCGGAAGCGGAAGATGAGCAAGCAGGAGATGGCGGAAAGGTGAGGAAGCGGAGGGCAGGCTAGCAAAGATTCTTTGAGGAATTGGAAGGGATGGAGGGGCAGGCTAGCAGAGATGAGGAAATTTCCCTATAAGTTCTCGTTCAGATTTTCACGCGCCGAAAGCGGCTACGAGACGCGACCTGATGCCACTTCCCCGATCTCTGAAATCGACGAAAAATCTGCTACCACCACCGTGACTCTTGAAGCATCTTCCGTCGCTTCCAAAAGCTACGATTCTGAGCCAACAACGCCAGAAATTCCGAAGATGCGTCCGAAACTCTGGTTCCAGCTTCCGGAAAAGCCAGCGCAGCCGGATACGGACAAGAAACCGAAGTGACAGAAAAACTGGAGAAACCGGATGACATGGATTTTATGCTGCCAACTACGGCAAGCTCGGGCTCAAGCTCAAGCTCGACCTCAAGCTCAGTTTCTTCCGCCGCTCCTCCATCTGCAGCTCCATCGTTGGCGCAATTGGCTGGGGCGGTCGGAGGTAGGTCAAGGTTTTTAAAGGGGCTGGCAAGGCAGGCTACGGAATCGTTATGGCGTCTGAATCGCAGGGAACACGCGACGCCGCCGTGACGTTTTTACGTAATCGCTTACGAAACCGGCGGCCAGGGGCCACGCTTGTGTCGTGTTGCATGTTGCATTCAAGTCGCATCGTGCACCGCGTTGCTGGTAGCGTTGTGTGCCGCGTTGCGTGTCGCGGTGCGTCGCGGTGCGTCGCGGTGCGTCGCGGTGCGTCGCGGTGCGTGTCGCGTTGTGTATCGCGGTAGCTGCAACTTGCGCGTCGCTTGTCACTTCGCCTGGCGCGTCGCGTGTCGTACTTCCTGACGCGTTGCGTGTCGCTCATGCCGTTCAGTCTTTTAAGGGGAGCATGACCGCTCGTCATTTCTGGATGTTAACCTTAAAAATATTTTATTGAACTTTTTTACCATTTTAGGCCCTGCTGAATCGTCTTCAAAAATGGTTTGCCGGCCCGGACCACCTGGCCCAGCAGGCAGGCCCGGAAGTTCCGGAAAACCTGGAATTCCCGGCGCTCACGGTGTACCCGGGATCCCTGGCAGGTAAGCTAGCAGAGTTTTGCAGGAAAAACCAATTTCGTGGCCATATTTCCGCTTCCAGGCCGGTTTAAAACTTAGTAGTGCTTTTTTAGGCCAGCCCTCCTCCCCTGCGACGCCTTGACGCCCCCACCCTGCAAGCCGTGTCCCAGGGGCCCAGCGGGGCCCCAAGGGCCCGCTGGGGCCATCGGAATGTCCGGAAAAGCTGGCCCTCCTGGACAGCCTGGAGGTTGGGACTTTCTAAGATGGGTGAAAGCATTTTAGCAAACGGCCAGCCCGGTCCGACGGGCCCAAAAGGTGCCCCCGGTGGTAGTGGACGTCCTGGAGGTATCGGAATGCCAGGAATGCCCGGGAAGGATGCGGAATCGAACCAACCGGTATGGGATTAGTTGTGGAATTGGAGGGGATGGAGGGGGGAGTCTAGCAGAGATTCTTTGAGGAATTGGAGGGGATGGACGGCAGGCTTAGCAGAGATTCTTTTAAGGAATTGGAGGGGATGGAGGGGGGGAGTCTAGCAGAGATTCTTTGAGGAATTGGAGGGGATGGACGGGGCAGGCTAGCAGAGATTCTTTGAGGAATTGGAGGAGATCGTGGGGGGCAGGAACGCCGTGAATTATTTTGGATTTTAATTCGTCTTTCCCGCACCTTTAAAGCTCAGTCTCCTCACGGATCGCTGCTAGCTTGCCTTTCCACACTTTCTAAGGAATTTTGAGGAAACATGTAGCTAAACTATCATGAAAAAAATTGCTTTTTAGATGCCCGGCTCTATGGGTGGCATGGGACAGATGGGCGGGATGGGCCCGAAGGGACACGATGGCATGCCGGGACCAACCTATGGAGCGGGACCAATGGGCCAGTTTTTATTTGCTGGAAGTTTTGATCGAAATAGGATGCATTTTACTATTTTGTTGGAACTCGTCTGAAAAAAGCTGCGAAATACACCCATTTCAGGCCCGCCGGGTCCGCCTGGACCGCCTGGAGTACCTGGGCTTGATGGGAAAAATGGTGCTGCTGGTCCTGGAGGGAAAGACGGTAAGTAGAAGAGCGAGAGAGAGTGAGAGAGGGAGAGAGAGAGAGGGAGAGAAATCTTTTCAGGCATCCTCGGAAATCAAGGCATCTGCCCCAAATACTGCGCCACCGACGGCGGTGTCTTTTTCCAGGACGGCACGAGGCGATGAGACAATTCTAACGCTTTCTTATTTTTCAATTCCACTCACATTCCATCGTTTTGAAAAAACAGCTTTATTCTGTCGGCAAAAATTCTAATAAATACATGAAAATGGTGGCTTCAGCGGGCCTTTAAGCCGTTAGATCTTGGCCTTGAGGAGTTTGGGGTCGAGGAGTTGGCGGAGTTTCATGGCCTTGGCAATGTTGCCCTTCAGCTTCATTTTGCCCTGCATGAAAGCCTGAAAATGATAAATGGCTCAGTCTCTCTTTCTCTGTCTCCCGCTCTCTCTCTCTCACTCTCTATCGCTATCTTTATCTCCTCTCTCTCTTTCTCTCTCGCTCTCTCTCTCTATCTCTCGTCTATCTCTGACTCTCTCTCCCTATCTCACTCTCTCTCTCGCTCTCTCACCTGATCCGGCTTCAAGGCCCCAGAAGCGATCTGCATGAACGACTCATCGGATACGGTTACCGAAATCTCAGTTGGGCGCTCCCTAAAAAACTCATCATTCAAATTTTACAAAAACCGGTAGTACTTCACTCGCCCTTCATAGTCACTTGCAAGGAATAGCTACGATTTCTGGCTATGGATTTTGCGTGACACGCAACGCAACCTAATCGATTGGAAGAGTCGATTCTCGTATTCTCAGCCCCTTTAGAGGTGCCGGCGAGGCAAAACACGATTTTTTTTGTACGAATTTTGTATACTCTGGCTACGCACGCATACGCCTGCTTACATTGCGTAATCGATTAGGTGCGGCGTTGCGTGTCGGAGGCGCAGCGTTCCGAACCACGAATCCATAACCAGCAAAATCCATAGCGAAGCCTTGCTGGCCACTTTAAATACCCCGATCTACATAGCACAACGTACTGATTTCCGACGTATGGCGGCGACGCCTTGGTGTCGATGAACCACTTCTTCGTAACACCGTTCGCCCCGGAGATGGTGATCCCGAAGGAGGTGCTCACTTTTTGGACCAGATCTTTTTCCTGAAAAAAAAAATCGATTTTTGCGGATTAAAGGGGGCGTGCCAGGTTGCTGGCAGCCAAGGTTTGGTTACGGTATTGAGAATCCAAAAAGTATCTAAAACTTACGGTATGGATTCGTTCCTTGATCTCGTCGAAGATGACGTCACTCTTCAGGGAGGCTCCGGAAGCGGCTGGGGTCTGGAAAATGGATAAGAATCGGGGGATCTTTAGCTGCCTCTCTCTCTCTCTCACTCTCTCTCACTCCTCTCTATCTCTCTCTATCTCGCGCTTTTTCTCTCCTACTAGCTCTCTCGCACTTTCTCTCTAGCTCACTCTCTCTTTTACTCTCTAACTCACACGAGCAGCTGGTGAACTTCCGGCGCCTCCAGCAAGTCTGTACATCGCCACCACGCCGGCCCCTCCGATGCCTAAAACAAAATTACTTTTTTTTGGAAGCAGAACAGGCTAAAAAGAAATTTCTTAAGGATTTACCAATGTTGTGCTGCATAGCAACCCGAGCGTTCGGCACTTGGCGCTTTCCGCATCTTCCACGCAGCTGGTTGGACAGCTCGACGACCTGGGCAACGCCTGAAAAGGCAAAATTTTCACAAGATTCTGATTCTCAAATGTTCTATGCTAGCTTGCCCAATCAACGAATGGTGCAGAATAATGATCAATGCTAGCCTGCCTGATTTCCTAGCGCTAATTAGCTGCCAAATCGTGCCTACTTTCCCAAATGATCTCTGCTAGCCTGATCACTCTGCTTTTATCGGATGTGGTTTCCATTAGCAATAAATCCTCAAGAATCTCTAATAGATGGCAAAGTTTTTTGGTCCAATTTGAACTATTTTAACTTCCCCAAGAACCCCTGCTAGCCTGCCACTCTCAAGCCATCCGAGTTTTCCATTTCCTACCGCATCCCTGCTAGCCTGCCGTTTTTCTAGGCTGATTCCTGACTTTTAAGCCACCAAGCGCCACTACTAGTCTGAAAATTCCTCAAAAATCTCTGCTAGCTTTCCTATGAAACATTTTCTAGAATCAGAATCTTCTGGTACCTGTAGCTCCGATGGGGTGTCCCTTGGAAATGAGACCTCCGCTGGGGTTGATTACCCACTTTCCACCATAGGTATTATCGCCACGATCGATCAGCTCGCCGGCTTTTCCTAAAAAATGGGGTTAGAGAGAGGGAGAGAGAGAGAATGAGAGAGAGAGATAGCGAGAGAGTGAGAGAGATAGCGAAAAGGGACAGAGAGAGAAAGAGTGTGTGAAAGAGAAAGAGAGAGAGAGAAATAGATAGGGCGAGAGAGATAGGGAAGGAACGAGAGCGTAAGAGAGAGAAGGAAAGTGGGGAAATATTGCCAGATTTGCTTACCAATCGGGCACAATCCCAGCGCCTCGTACGTGATCAGCTCGTTCGGCGCGAAGCAGTCGTGAAGCTCGATTACCTAAAAACATTTAGGTTAATTGTAAAGGTAGCAGGAAGCCCGAAACCCGAATTCCTCACCTGAACATCATTCGGCGTGAGTCCGGTCTCCTTATACAGATTTTGGGCAATTTTTTGGATCATGTCAAAGCCGATCATCTTGATGTTCGAGTTCTCGGCAAAGACGGATGGCTGATCAGTGCCCAGTTGGAAGCCTATAAAATATGGAAGTTTTCGGTATCTCTCGCTCACCCCTCCCGCTCTCTCCTCTCTCCCCCCAACCCTTCCTTCTATCCCTCAATCTCTTTCGCTCTCTCTCCTCACGCTCTCTCACTCACTCACTCATTTACTCGCTTCCCCTAGCTCAGTGAGTATCCCTCCCTCTCTCTCTCTCTCTCTCTCTCTCTCTCTCTCTCTCTCTCTCTCCTCTCTCTCCTCTTCTGCCCTCCTCCCCCTTTCTCTCTCTCTCTCTCTCTCTCTCTCTCTCTCTCTTTTCTCGATCTCTCACCCTCTCTTTGTCTCGCCCTCTGTCTATTTTTCTCTCTCACCCACCAACAATCTCGACAGCCTGTGGCCTGAGGTGAGGATGAGCCTCCAGGTAGCGCTCCGAGCACAGGACTGCGGCAGCCGACCCATCGGAAGTAGGGCTGGAACGGGGACGTTGTACTTCTTAGTCCTCGCCCTACCTGCACTCCAGCAGTCCCATAAAATCATAAATTTGGCGAGCATTCAGCACCTGATCCAAGCTGAACTCCTTCGTGAACTGCGATTTCCTAAAAATTACTCCAGTTACCGTACCCTTTTCTCGGAGCTTACGGGTTGTGAACGGAGTGCAGGTGGTTCTTGTGGGCAATCTTGGCAAAGTGTTCGCGTTTTGTGCCTGAAACAAGTGCTAATTTTTGTTTAAAATAATTTAAAGGGGCTAGAAGGCTAAGAATCGACCCCACATATCGACTAGGTCTCGACAGGTACGCGACGCGACAAATGACACTTGAAAGCGTCCTGGACCCTTGCCAAGCAATCCATTTTTTTCGGCAAAAAAATTGGATAGATCCGCGTCATTTGGCGGATCGCGTAGCTGTCGAGACCTACTCGATGGGAAGCGTCGATTTTTGCGCTTTTATGTCCCTTCAAACCCACCATATTTCTCCATGTGCTCCTTGCCGGCGTTGCCGAACATCTGGGCCGTGATCGGGGCGGGGAATAGACCGTAGGTGTCGGCCATCACCCAAAAAATTGACGTAGAGCCGGCGGGCCGATTCCCCAATGATCTCTGAAGCTTGCCCGAGCAAAAATTCCGCAACAATCTCGGTCAGCCTGCCCCCCGCGTCCGAAATTTCCAAATAATCCCTGCTAGCCTGCCCGATGACTCGTTTTCTCAAATAGTTTCTGCTGGCTCGCCCAAAACCCCAAAGTTCATCAACGAATCTCTGCTAGCCCGCCCGATAGGCTCGATTTTCTCAAAGCTTGTCTGCTAGCCTGCCACCAGACCCGAATTTCTCAAATAGTCTCTGCCAGCTTGCCCGGTTACCTATTCCGCAAAGAAACGCTGCTAACCCTCTCGCCGGCCGGTCCTATTTTTCTAATTCTCCAAGAATCTCTGCTGGCTTTCCCCTTCCAAGTTCTCTAAAAATATCTGCTAGCCTGCCCGTGCCCAAAAATTCCGCAACAATCGCTGCTAGCCTGCCCGCCAACCTGGATATGGTTGTCGACAGACAGGGCACGGTCATCGAGTTTTCCGCCCATGTTCTCCAACGAGCCGGCGGCCATTTTCTCGAAACCACATGCCAGCACCACGTCGGCATTTCCTAAACTAAATATGAACCTAGAAACAAATTTTCCAAATTTTTCCACTAAAGCACTGGTAATTTGATGAAAAAAATCCATAAATTTTCTAAAAATTGTGAAGTAATTTTCATACCAGATTCGAGGATCTGCTTGCACAGAAAAACGCCGGAAGACCCCGAAGCGCACGCGTTATTTACCTAAATATTTCGATTCAAATTAAATTCTACTTTTCAAGAAAAAAAATACAATTAATTAGATTAGATAATAACAAATATTACGTTGAAAATTGGGATTCCGGTAAGCCCAATCTCGTAGAGGGCGCGCTGGCCGCAGCAGGTGCCTGAAATCGATTTATTTTGAAAGCAGAAGCACGACAATTTTTCAAAGGATCTCTGCTAGCCTGCCCCCATCTCTGCTAGCCTGCCCCTCCATCCCCTCCAATTCCTCAAAGAATCTCTGCTAGCCTGCCTCTAATCGCCTAAATAGTGCCGAGTAGCAACGCTACAAAACGCACCTCCAAACAGGTAGCCAACTGTCGCCTGTTGGATATCCTTGTACTCCAACTTGGCATCGGCCAGGGCTTCATTGACTGAAAAACTCCACTTCACCTTAATTTAGAAGGTGGTTACCGGCTTCTTTGACCAAATCCGGATAGTCCAGTCCGGTGGATCCCGGCTTTGTGAACTTGGTCATGCCCACACCAATAACGTACACCTTCGGCTTGGTCATGGCTGTCGATTAACGGATTTTACCTGGGTATAAAAGTATTGAAAGGTGTAGAAAGCTAGGTAAACTAAGGTAAACATAAAATTAATATCGAATTTAAATGGCGCGAGCAAGATAGCGAGAGGGAATGCGACACAGAGAGAGCGAGAAAGAGAAAGAGAAAAGCGAGAGAGCGAGAATGAGGGCTAGAGAAACAGAACGCGTGAGAAATAGACCGAACTCGATTTGGAAACGTGATCTACCATAAAGCTAAAAACCCTATAAAAAAGGCCTTTCAAAGTTAAAAAGCAATGAGAAAACGATTATTTGTTTAAAAGCGCAAAAAACCTTTAATAACCCGAAAAATCCTGCGGAAAAACATCGACTTTCCGCCAGCTGAGTAAATGGCGTGGCCGGGTGGAGATGAATGTCGTAGCCTTATCACCCAAAACGGGTACCCGACGGATTTCGTAGTCTGCGTCTCTCGTTCTCAGCTCCTCTCTTGCCTGCTTCATTCTCTCCCCCACCTGCCCCAGTCTTATCATTCATCCGACCACCTTCCAGCCAAACTACAGCCTGCTGACCTGCCCAGTAATTTGTTGTCTACAGCAAAAACTGGACTTTGGAAGGGGGGGGGGGCGGGATGTGGTACGGATTTCCCCAAGGGTCTTGGCTAGTTTGCCCTGGCCTAGCATAAAAAGCTCGAAAACATGAAAATTCTTAATGTTAAATTAAACATTATATGTTTCGAGCTTGAATTTATACTTCTTAGCTTATTAGAAAAGTCGAAAAAGCTCTTATTTTTTCGACTTTCTTTTTACTTTTCAGTTATTAAATCATGTCGAAACCTTAATGTTATTTTTCAACATTAAGAGCATTTTTCGACTTTTCTTAGCTTATTAAAATAATGTCGAAACCTTAATGTTTATTTTTCAACATTAAGAGCATTTTTCGACTTTTCTTAGCTTATTAAAA
>JBBGBA010000301.1:0-129307 GCA_038088335.1 Mesorhabditis sp. LJ9110
CCTCCTTCTTCGCGTCGTCGTCCTTGCGATTCTTGGCTTCATTCTCCTTGCGCTTCTTCTCTGCATCTTCTTTCTTCTTTTTCTCCTCCTCTTTCGCCTGAGCGCGGGTATTATTTTGATGATTTACGCGAGCTTATCGTAAAATTTAACTATATTTATATTGGCATACAACTTGGAATTTTTTTTGTAGAAATTCAGCTCAAAACTCGATCTTTTCTGTATTTTTTTATAAAGATTTGGAAAGTTTTCACGTTTAGTAGTAAAGGCATCATCAGGGGACCGAAATTTTTTGTCTGCATCCAACTATATTTCAACGAGAAAACTATCTAAAACTTCAAATATCTTCAAAAAGGCTAAATTTTGGTCAAAAAAACGGCGATTTTTTGGGCGAAAAATCATTCTTTTTGTTTTTTTGTTAACGAAAATTTGTGGGGGTTTACGTTTCGCAATGGTGAAAACGGTTTAGAAACACCTCTGCTGTTTGGATTGGAAAATCGGTTCCTTGGAAAAAGTTGATTTTCGACCAAAATTGGACACACTTTTAAATTTTTAAAGGGTTTAGATAGTTTTTTAGTTGAAAGATGGTTATAATTTACTAAAAACACCAATAAAATATTCCTTATTACATACTAGGCATTTTTAGATATTTCCTCCAACATTTTCCAGTTCCTCCTTGCGCTTCTCGCGATCCTGGGCGGCCTTCTTCTCGCGTTCGTCGCGTTCGGCGAGCAACGAGCCTGGCTTTGATGAGGCCGAATCGGTGGTCGTCCGTGATCTTGCCCTCCCAGTCGAGCTTGTCGTTCAGGTTCAGCTTGTGCACGGCCGCCACGTGGTCCACATGGTCCTGGCAACGGCGAAATAATTCGGCTAAGAATTTTTTTGTAAAAAGAAACGTTTTTTATATATCGTTTTGGCGACTTTACAAATTTTTAGTTTGGGTAAAAATAAAACAATTTTTTGGCCGGAAAATGCCCAAGATTTCGGCATTTTCGAACAGCGGTTGAACTTTTTTTTCACTGTTTTGAGAGTTTTTCTGTTTCAAAATATTTAAATTGTATTAAAAATAAAATAAACGTACAAAAAATTGGCAGAGGCCATCGGGGGAATGTGTTCGTTTTCCTACCATAATCTTCTGGTAGGGCGGCTGGTCCTCGTATTGGAGCAGGTCGAGCCACTGGCAAACCTGGTAGAATTCGGGCGGGAATCCGGCCCGAATAAGACCCAAAATGACCAAATTTTCGACTTTTTCAAACATTTTTCTAAATTTTTCTGAAAGCTTTTCTACTTTAAATATAGTTGAAACTTACTAAAACAATTCGAAAACACTTTATATTTGATTACTAGGTCAACCGGGACCACCAGGAAAAAAATGGTTTCCCAGTAGGCAATCGGTTGTGGCACATTTCTGCCAAATACGGGAGCGTACTATCCACAAACTTTCATGAAAAAGACTAAAAACGGATTTTTTAATTCTGCCACAGAATCTTGTACAGGGTGTATCAAAAAAAAGTTCCGAAGTTTGTCCCCAATTATCTCGAGAAGGAAAGATATTTCACCGTACGTTACCATGCCAGAATGCTTAAATATGCTGGGTATGAAGATTTAACACAACTTGATTTTTTCGATTTTTGAGTACGCAACTGTACTATTGACGCTGATTACGACCGAAAATTGTGCGTTCTTTAATGGGTGGTGGGAAAATTCTGATTTTTGGCCCAAAAATAGATGATAATTGTAGAAAGCTAACGGCCAAGTCTTATAATTTTTCAAGCTCTACTTCTTTTTTAACAAGGAAAACAAATTTCACTATTTTGCTTATTTTTTCTTTTTAATTCGCAACTCTCTTCAAATCCGCTGCCCATGGCTGATTTTTTGCAGATGGTGTCTTCGAATGATAATCTTTAGCACAACACCAAATTTTACTTGATTCTATGGTATTTTAATATTGCTTGCTAAAACGTGCCCCAGAGGGGTACTGTAGTTTTTGTTTTTCGCGTTTTTCTTTTTATTGTAAGCTGCGATTTTGCTTAAAATTTTATCATTGGTAAACACCAACAAGGTTCACCTATGGGCTAAATCTCGTGAAGTTCTAGCCATACACCTTCTCAAAATATGCAAAAAAATTATTTTTGAATTTAGCCACGGAAGTTTCTAAATATTTTGATGCATAAGACTAAAAACTACTATTATTTGTTTTCCTGAAAGATCGAAACGTTTCTATGGCGAAAAGAACGAGAAAACGGCGAATTTCTGTTTTCTACAGTAACCCGCCTGGAGCGCGTTTTAGCATGCCAAGACAAAATGCCATAACATGCCAATTTTTCTATTCAAGAATGTTCTCTGGGTGACTATGAGAACGCAGGCAAAAAATGACTTACTTTCTGTGGTAAATGACAAAGTTATAAGGGAAAGTGTGAAACCCTCCTCGGGGCCCGATTTTGGACCCGAGGCCCCGGGCCGAAAATCGAATTTTTGAAAATGAAAAAGTCATCGGATTTTTGTGGATATAATTAAAGCACGCATCGAACTGTGCATGAAAGCAGAATTCTGGAGTGATCTGGCTGAATTTAATGGCTAATTTTGATTTAAAACCCGAAAATCACGTTTTCGAAAAGCCGACTTTGGGGCGTTCTTCTAAATTCGTTTGCCATGAAAAGATTTTGTATTTCCATGGGTTTTAGTTTACTAACCAATCTTGGTCTATGCCAGAAAAGTCGGGGCTACTAAACCCTCGAGAATTTTTTTTACGTCGCCTCGAATTCGGGTATATTTGGACTTTTCATGAATTTCTTTTGACAAATTGTATGGCCCAATAAATTTGTAAATATAATCTTAGAATGCGCCCATTAAGCGGTATTAAATAAAATTATGACAACAATTTTAGCCCCGCAAATGAATTTTTTAGACTGGCACGAAGATCTGCGAAATAGCACGAACCAACCGTTTTGGAGGCGCTAAAAGGCAGCCTTCCAAAGGGGTACGATAGCTAGAAATTGTTTTCATGATAGATGGACGCCAGTTCTACCCAACCAAGCAAAGCAAACACCGAAATTCTATCTGCAATTTGAGAAATATTCTTCCAAAGTTCAGTTTCGAGACCTCGAAAAAATCCATGACCAGGGGGTCGTTGAAAAACTCGAAAATTCATTAATCTCAAAAATTTTTGGTCAGTTGTACCAAAAACGGCTACTATTGGTTTTACAAAAACATCGAAGCGATTCCATGGCAAAAACACCACGAAAATCGCAAATTTCGGTTTTCTACAGTAACCCACGTGGAGCGCGTTTTAGCATGAATAAAAAAATTAAACCACAAAAATTAGGTATACCCCAAGGTCAAAACTGTAGTCCTATGTTAGCTGATCTTACCCTTACTAGGGAATGGTCTCCTGCTCGGCCTCGAATTTCGAGTTGAAAGTTAGTCATCTTGTAGAGCTCGACGAGACGAATCGATTGATGTAACTTTAGCTGGATACTGTAATACAACAAGTTACAGCCCTTAAAGTTTTACCCGACCCTCATAAGCCTCCCCACGCCCCCTCTACCGTGGTCTGGTGGCCTAGTGGTGTAGTAGACGGCGCCTGGGGAATCTGTCGAGTGTTCGGATCCGCTCACGAATTTTATTTTTTCCTTTTCGTCAGAAGCCTTCTTTTTGTTCTGAAGGCCGTGAAAAAGTTTTTATTCATCATTTCTGCTCTAGAAGGCGCTCCGGACAAAAATACCGCCCCTAAAAATTATGGAAAATTTTGACAATTAGCCAGCTTGCCATTGGAGGGTCAGTTAAAAAATCAAAATAATCACTAAAAAATAAATCAAAAAATTCTTCATGGAATCTGGGTTACGATAACGAGTTGAAAATTGGAAATTGAAAAGTTAAAATTTTGAAAAGAAGAAATTTTGGAAACAGCGCTAGCCACTGGGGGTCAAAAATATTTTTTTACCGAAGCAGGATTTTTGTCCGGAGCGCCTTCTAGAGCAGAAATGATGAATAAAAACTTTTTCACGGCCTTCAGAACGCAAAAAGAAGGCTTCTGACGAAAAAGCAAAAAAATAAAAATCGTGAGCGGGTCCGAACCCTCGATAGATTCCCCAGACGCCGATGACTACACCACTAGGCAACCAGACCACGGTGGAGGGGGCGTGGGGAGGGCTTATGAGGGTCGGGTAAAAACTTTAAAGGGCTGTAACTTTGTTGTATTACAGTATCCGCAGCTAAAAGTTACATCAATCGATTCGTCTCGTCGAGCTCTACAAGATGAGCTAACTTTCAACTCGAAATTCGAGGCCGAGCGGAGACCATTCCCTAGTTAGTTACTATGAATACAATTTTCTAAAAGATAACTACACAGAAAATGTAATAGGTCACAGATATATGGATGATATACTTATTCTATACAAAACTGGAGTTAATATAGAAAACTTCCTAAGAAAAATTTACCCAAAAGAATTAACTCTAGAACAAACTAATCTAATATCAACCTATGGTAACTTCTTAGACCTAAAAATATATATGGAAAACAATAAAATCCAATCAGAACTTTACAACAAAGTAGATGACTATCATTTTAGTGTTACACACATGCCTAACTACCTATCAAATATCTCATACACAATCAAACATGGCTGTGTGGAAGGCGAAATTATCAGAATAGCTAGAAAATGTTCGAATTTAGATACATTTATCAAACATATACAACAACTAATCTCACATTTAATTAATAATGGCTATCCTGGGTATATTCTACTAAATTTATTTACTAAAACTATGAAAAAACACCCGGGACTTAGCTTAAAATACGATTCTAACGTTGAGCATCTGATACATACAGGGTGTCCCATAAAAAAGCACCCCTCCCGCATTCCGCCATATTACATCCGATCAGTCCCAACTTTGGACCAGAGGTGTAACAGACCATAAATAACCACAATCCTGAGTTATAGCCCTCCAGCTACAGTGATAGTCGAGATACAGCAAAAATAAACTTTCTTATCGGTTTTTCATAAGGTTTTCGTCGGAATCGACCCTTCGAATATTAAGTCAAAATGAAGCTGCAGGCTTTCTTTACCCCTAGCAATTTTTTCTTGATAAAAATTAATTAAATAACCGTTGATTTCAACAATTTTGTAACCCAGATTCACCCCCGATATCAAGCAAAATTAGGGATTCGAAGCCGGAAGTCGATGCAAATCGATTCAAAGTCCAAAAAAATCGCCGAAAAAAAATGTTAAAGGGCTGCCGACGGCATGTGTCGATCCCCCCTCATCAACAAATTGGCAAGTAGCCAACAGGGCAGAGAGCGCGCCCCGGGGAGAGGCGCAGAGACATTTTCTTTCCAGTGCGTAACCAATTGACTATGCCGTCGGTATCCCTTTAAGAATCGCGTAATAAATAGTATTTTGGCGCAAACTCGAAAACTACTGTAGCGATCGGGCTATAACTCAAGATTGTGGTTATTTAGGGTCTGATACACCCTTGTGCGAAGTATCGGACCGATCGGATGTAATATGGCGAAATGCCGGAGGGGTGCTTTTTTTGGGACACCCTGTAGATTAAAACAAACAATAAATTGCTAAATTAATAATTTAGTTGAACTTGAACTCTCCATTTCATTTATTTTCTCTTTTCATTCCTTTTCCACTTTCTCCTTCTAAATCTTTCTTCTTCCTTTGTCCTTTATTATCAGTCCACCCAATTACGCTAGACAACATACCCATCCTATCAACGCGGCTTATCAGCCATCACCCCTCACATGGTTCAGAAAAGGGGCCCCCCCTGGGTACAGGATGCAGAGCGCTCTAGAGCGCAGACGCGAGGGCAGACAGGCAGGGGAGGGGTGGGGCGCGCGATAGCAGACAGCCGGCTAATCTTCGTACACACCATTTATGATTCAAACACAGCCAGAGGGAGGGTGAGAGTGCCGAGACCCCCTCTCCATCCTGTCCCCGCTCGACGAACCTTTTTCGTATGGCTCTGAACGCTGTGCCCTATCACAAAAAGGACGATCTGGTTATACTAGAGAAAGGAGAAAAGTAGGAGAAATATAGTTATATACTAAAAATTATTAGACAAATTTCACTTTATTATACTCTTAACACTTTTCTCTATACCTTTACACTATATCCCTTCAATTCTAACACTAAGAACATCAGGGTTCCCAACTGAGGAGACCCGCCCTGGTGTTACTTCAGCCTGTCTTGGAGTAGGGTCGAAGCAGGCCAACATCTTTACTTTACTTTCGGCTCACCTTTGAGCACCCGCCATTCCCTTGTGGTTTGGCTTAAGCCGCTTTGTCGGTTTGCGCTCGCTTGCGAGTTTAATCCCCTCGTGGGATCTTACGCGGGCTTCGGCTCGTTTCACTCCCCTGCTTGCAGTGGGAGTTTTCTTTTTTATTTTTCAACGAATTCACATTAATTACTTCTTATTTCATACAACTAATTCTTACATAATTTAAAAACTTTCTTATTAATTGTTCTAATCGACGCGGCGGGATCCTACTATACAGGCTCGACGGACCGACTATGGCCAGGATTTATTATCATGCCCCCTGTATGTCTTCGCTGGACATCTGCACATCTGCGCAAAGTAATTTTGCAAGTAACTGGGTACACATAGGATAACGGGGGGGAATAAAATAACGGGGGCACTCATTATTATGAAATTTGCAATTACTGAGGGCTTTGCGAGTGCCATTCGATAGAGCGTCAAAAAATATACTAAGAGAATTAATTTGAGCCCAAAATAATGTAATGGAAATTTTTTATTGAATAAACAAAAATTGAGGAAAATCTATGGGCAGCACATAGGATAACGGGGGGGGAAGTCAAATTTTCGAAATTTGCGAAATTTTCGGTATTTTGAAGACGTCATTCGATAAAGCGTCGAAAACTGCCCTAGGAAAATTAATTTCAGCCCGAAATAATGTAAATGAAATTTTTTATCGAATAAACAAAAATTGATCAAAATCCATGGGCAGCACATAGGATAACGGGGAAAGCCAAATTTTTGAGATTTTCGATATTTTGAAAACGCGAATCGATAGAACATCAAAAAATATACTAAGAGATTTTTTTACAACGCGAAAAATGTATTATAAAAGTTTTATAGCCTAAAACTATTTTTGAAAACTATGGGCAGCACATAGGATAACTGGGGAATTTTCATGTTTGAATATTTTCGATATTTGGAAATGCCATTCGATAGAGGACCGAAAAATATACTAAGAGTTTTTTTTACAGCCCGAAAAAAGCATATTTAAAAATACTTTTATCATATAAAAAGTTTGAGTGCCCCTCGTTATTTCCCCGCTATCCTATGTGTACCAGTAACTGAGCGACACACTAATATGTAATTTAGAATTGTGCCTACTAGACCTCCCGAACCCCCCCCCATTTACCCCCATACTTGTGGGGGTTGGATGGGTATAGGGGTTGAGGGGTAGGTGGGGTTGCGGGTGTTGAATGGGGGTTTTCAGGGTGTTGAAAAGGGGGTTGAAAAAAAGTTGAAACAGGCTAAAACGTTCTTAAAACTTACAACCATTAATTTACACACCGCCAGAATTTTGCCCAATGGGGGGTTGAAATGGGGGGTTCGGGTGGGGGTACCTTGGGGGTTGGCAGGGGTGTCTGTTGGGGGGTTTTGTGGGGCCATGGGGGTCAAATGGGGGTCCTTGGGGGTAAATGGGGGGGGGGTTCGGGAGGTCTAGTGCCTACAAATGTGGCTCAAATAAAATTTGCAAAAATAATAGTTTGGAGCCCTATTAATCGAAAATAGAGGGTTTCGTTGAGACTTAGCGATTAGAATCCAACATCATATTCCCTGCCCGAGACCCTGCACACTTCTTAATTCATGACGTATTTAATTCATAATCGGTTTGAAAAAAATTACAGTTTACTTGGAAGATTGTAGTCGAAAATTTGTTCTACTAATCTGTGTATCTACATACAGTGCGATCTTGTATCATAGATAGAGCGCACGTCCGGTTTAGAACATTTGGACCAAAAATTGCGTCTTTATTGCATATCCAGTTTAACAAAATTGAATTCTTTTGCAAGATTCCTGCTAAAATATCCTGTCTGCAAGGAATTCCGATATTCCTTTAAAGGGGGCATTGCTTCACGGCTGCGAGGGTCATACTTATTGGGAAAACTTCTTTACAACAATTCTTCAATACAAACAACAACAACAACAACATTTACAATCCTTTTACAATGCAACAATCTTGTTCGTCGAACGTAGTTTTGCGCGTTTTATGCAAAGCCCCCATGAAAGTCCAGTAAAACCGGCAGTAAGTGGTAAGGTTGAATTTTAGCTAAATAGTTTAAGACATTATCTTAGGACATAGTTTAAAAACCAACACATATTCATACGTTTTGGTATACGACATGAGACATTAGTGCAGCAGATTGGTTGTTGGAGGAGCTCGGTCACATCGACAGATGTAAAAGCTAGAGCACAGAGACAATTTCAAACCCGCCCCAGGGGGTTGATAAGAAATCCTGGCCATAGTCAGTGGATTCATACAGGCTGTCCTAAGGTCACGCTGTTCGCCATTAAATCGATCCTGAATTTGGAGGGAAGCGATTAAAATGTTCACAGAAAAACACTCAAAAACTACTGTACCGATTGGGCTGAAAGTTTCTGTGAACATTTTAAATCCCCTTCCGCAGCTCTGTTCCAAATTTCAGGTCGATCGGATTTGAAATGACAAAATACCAGCGTGACCTTTTTTATTGGGACACCCTGCATATAAAAAAGTAGTGCATGTGTGTGCCACTTTGCATGCTTCACTTTGCATGCACTGCTTCCGTATCGTTGTTCCAGTAGTATCTCCATAGGGGAAGGAGTTAAGGGTAAAGCACGATACGTCATTTGGTGCGTAATGGCCTTGCGATGACTGCACACATATCCGTTTTTCAAAAATAACCTATTTTCGAGATTAAATTTATGTTTTTGTAGAACATTCTTTGCCAGAAAATAATTAACATAGACCGGAAGTGGGGGGTCGTCTATATAAAGAGTAGAAGGGGTGGTTTTTCATTTTTGTCATGTGAATGCAGGATAATTATGCAAAGTGCAGGTAGAATGGGGTCGCGAAGCGGCTTTTCAACCCGGATCCAGTCACCAAGGCCACGATTTCTTATCAGGCCGGATGGGCGGATTTAAATTTGTCTCTGTGCTCTGCCTTCCACATCTGTCCGCCTCGGGGATGCACTAAAAGAAATAATTTTGCTACACTAATTTTTTATTTGGGATGCCATGAAGTTTTATAATCAACAAAAGAGGAGTCTTAATCTTACCACTTTATCAAAAAAACCCTCAAAATATCTAGAAACGTGAATAGTTTTTGCTCAGATATAGCTTATTGGGACTCACTTACGCAACAAACATTTTTCAGAATAGAAATTTACTCAAAAAAGCCACAAAATCGCTGGTTTTGCTTTATAAACCCCTGGATTGACTTTGCTAAATTATGGGTTTCGGCCATTCATCCGAACGAACCTTGCGTTTATTAAAGAGAATTTTCCCGCTTATAGGGTATGCTAGCAGTCAGAAACATTGAGGGATCGATACAAACAGTTTCCCTTACATAGTAAGCGCTTTTCGACCTAAAAAATGATTCTACAACATCTTGGTAATGCTACAATCGGTGATTAATTACAATAGCTAACAAGCTTGAAGCTTCTAAGCGGGAACTTACGGTATTTACCGTAAAAATTTGATAGTTTTTACGATTTCCAAGCTTTCCTTTTTCTATTGAAAAAATAATCAATCCGAGGTCGGAGGCATGGGGGTCATGTGTGTACATTAATGCAGAAATGCGCAATGATTGGTGCGCCTCGCGCAGATGTGCAGATGGCAAGGGTAGGCATACAGGGGCTTGATAAAAATCGTGGCCTTGGGGACCGCGCCCTTTCAACCCTGGTTGTTTAATTAATTGTAGTGGCGCGGGATGGGCGGGGTCAGACACGATTCGCTTGGCCTGGTGGATTCGGAACACATTGACCTGACCTAGAACATCTGATTCCCCTCCCCCCCCTTTAATGTGTGCCAGAAGGGATCCCCGAGGTCGATGGTTGTACTCTGTTTACGAATCTAACCTTCATTGGTTCCACAATTCCGATATAGGCTATACCCCAAATGCCCTGTTGTGCTAACGGCGCGCCACAATTTCATTCTGTTTAATGCAGCCAACCATGAAGAGCCGCTTAGCGGCGTTTCGTTCCGGGCCCCATCTAGATCTGACGGCAGTCTTCACTTGCACATTCCTTCCTTAATCCCGCTGCAAAAAACCAAGGAAAACCCTTTAAGATACTGTTATCGTTTTCGATGTTCGTGATCAATTGCAACGTCAAAATTGGCTAGACAATGGCTAGATAAGCATCTTAAAGGTCAAAACAATTTTTTATGTGATTTATTGATATTTATTTATATTGATCCTCGTGATTTGATTTGAACTCGTCCACTGGGTTTCAAATCAAATCCGCCGATTTGAAAGTGAAATTTTTGCCTTCAAATATTCAGATTTGAGCTCTCAGATTTGACTCAAGATTTGATTTGAATAAACCCATCACTAGTGCCAACTAGAGTGAGGGAGGCCTAGGCTAAAGCCTAGGCTTGCCTAGGCTTCCTCAGGCTTTTCTAATTTGCATCGCCTAGGCTGAGCCTGGGCTATGCAAAGTACGCCTGACCTCTAATCAGTCAGGCTTTATCTGGAAATTTTATGTAAAGCCGTATAATATTCGAATTTTTGCCGAACAAATAAGGCTTTTTTTAAACTTCCGGGGGTCGAAGAGCTGTATTGGGCCCAAGAATATTCTACAAAGTTAGGGTACTGTTTTTGACAAACCTTACGGCACGATACGTTACTAGCACGCGGATACACAAAAGCCAAGAGGCGGATCAAACGGGCGGGGGATGCAATTGCCTCTCCTGATATCCTGCCTATTTGTTTCCCACCTTCGGCCTCCTTGTAATTTGTTATTGCGACAAAAGATACTAACGTTTTAGATGCAGTAACCAGATTAACATGTTTTCACGCATTGCATAAAAAGCCTGCGTAAATCCTTCGGCTTCCGCCAGGCGTCAGCAGGCGCGGAAATGCAATTCGGCCCAAGAAAGCCTGAGGAGGCCTGCCGCTCCCTCACTCTAGTGCCAACTGGGCACCGGGCTGTGAGAGCGTACTTGAGGGCCCCTGGGAGTCATAGAACCAATCAGGGAATAGTGGGTCAGAATCAGGGTTGGTCACAAAGGATCCGGTCCGCGGACGGTCCGCGGTCCGGTCCGGTCCGGATCGGTCCGAGTGGATCCGAGAATTTCGGACCGGTCCGTTCTGAACACGAAGGGACATGATTCAGGAGCCAGATATGGAAAATTTTGTATGCAAAATTTTGGATCCTAATCGGATCCGGTCCGGACCGACCCCCGGACCGGACCGGATCCGATTAGGATCCAGCGTGACCAACCCTGGTCAGAATCCGAATTTTTGCTCTTTATACGCCTAATTTGCACCAAAAATGACTTTTTAAATAGAAGCCCGAGGCAAATTAGGAAAACGGATTTGGAATCAGTGAAAAATTTGGCACAAGTTGCATTTGGTACCGAATCAAAACTACAACTTGAGTAAAAACACGTTACAGTCTGGGCAAGAGGGGTGGGGGGGGGGAAGGTAAACATAACTCCGACACCGTGACTTGTGGCGGTTAAGCAATATTTTCGGAAATAAAGAATTTCCCAGTTAGTCCTTTTCATTTTTGCTAACATTTGAAGTTTGGAATCCGTCAAAAGCTACGTTTCGTGCGCACACTGAAACACTATTTTGTATATAGAGTGGCATATCTTTCGTAGGAATCCCAGTGATGTTCCCGACTGGCCATCTCCCAGATGCGCTCCTCTCCGTCGTCATTGATCGAATGGGCTTCCGCGATTTGATCAGTTTGCAACGCGTCAACAAGACGTTCAGGTATCCATTAATTTCCAAAATAAAAGGTGCTTCGGAGAATCAAGAAATTTTTGAGACGTGCCATCAACGAACGAGGCCTATTTCCGCGACGCATGATGGAGCTTCAGATCTGCGCCCATACGCCCAGGCCCTGGTCGGCGGTGGTGGATGCGAATGACGATGATAAGGTATAGCCCGTGAAAGGAACTGACAAGGAGACGTTTTTTAGCGACAATCGACTTTCCCTACGGGTACGTTCGCTTGTTCGAATTTTGCGCTGATTCTGAGCCTGTTTCAGAATCTGCGAAACGTAAGAACCAAAAAGTTATGAAGGTTTGCAGTGCGAAAAAGGTCCAAAACGGTCCAGTTTCAGAACTTTTTTTTTGCCTTTTTCTCCCTAAAAACCCTTTTTTTCGATCCGATCGTTTCGCAGATTTTGAACATAGGCTCGGAATCAGCGCAAATTTCTGTAGAAGTTAGGGTTCTTTAGGATTCGCGGGGGGGGGAAGTATTCCCGGGGGGGGGGGGGGGGAAACCAAATTTTTTTCGGCAAAGACCTAGGTTTTTTTATAAATTGCGGACGCGTTTCTAAATTGTTTTTAACTATTCCTGAGCATAAAAACTACACACATTTTAACCAAAAAAAATTTAAAAAAATAAAAATTAGGTCGAAAAATCCTATAGAACCTTTAGGATTCGCGGGGGGGGAAAGACCCAAAATGACCAAATTTTCGACTTTTTCAAACATTTTTCTAAATTTTCCTGAAAGTTATTCTGCTTTAAATATAGTTAAAACTTACTAAAAACAATACGAAAACACTTTATATTTGATTACTAGGTCAACCGGGACCACCAGGAAAAAAATTGGTTTCCCGGAATATTTCCCTGGAATCCTAAAGAACCGAAGTTAGGATTGGTCCCGTACAGAAACTCGATTGTCATTATAAAACTCCTTGTGAGTAATTTTTCGTCTCTAGTGTCCTGCAGCTATCATTCTTGATTTTTTTCTTCAGCTATGGTAGTTTCCATTCCAGTGGTTGGTGCACGCGATGGGGATTCGAATCGAGGATTCGCACCGGTGGTATCTACATATTGAAAGCGAAAACCTAAGCCCCGACACGGTCGCGTGTTGCAACAGTGTAGAGAATTTCAGGTAACCACCGATTTTCCCCGCTTTTTTGGCGCTGCCCCTTTTCAGAACCGGAAAAGGGTCTATTTTCATTTGGTCGACAATCGTTTTGCAGTCGAAAGTTCAATGCCTTTTTGTCCCGATTTTCGCAAAAGGAAATTTCGACAAAATCAAATAGCGACAAAAGCAAATTTCGACACAAGGAAATTGCGATAAAACCAAATTTCGATTAAATTACTTAAAGGGATGCCGACGGCATAGTCAATCGATTACGCGCGGAAAAGAAAATGTCTCTGCGCCTCTCCCCTGGGCGCGCTCTCTCCCCTGTTGGCTACTTGCCAATTTGTTGATGAGGGGGGATCGACACATGCCGTCGGCAGCCCTTTAACAAAATGATATTTTAACAAAATGAAATTTTGATATACTCAAATTTCGATAATCCTATGTTCGGTTCTGGGCTGTTAGCGGGGGCAGGGATTTTAGCAGGAGGGGGCGGGGGTTAACCCCTTTTGTTGTCCACCTATACGATTGAGGAGCGATTGAGGAGAGAGGTAGCGTTTCTCATTTTTTGTCGTCGAAAAACACGAGAACTATGCAAAGTAACGAATATCAGGGGATAACGGGGCCAGGGTTGAAAAGTCGCGAAGCGGCTTTTCAACCCTGGTGTTTATTAGAGAACAGTACAGAATGGTAAATACTTGCTATGCCGATTTTCGCTGTGCCGAATTTCGCTATACCGAATTTTCACTATACCGAATTTTCGCTATACCGAATTTCGCTATGCCGAATTTTTGCTACTCTACTACTAATATTCTCTACTAATATGAATAACCAAGATCGGCTGCTACTTTGCGGTGCAACTGAAAATCTGCTGCGCCTACGGGACCTACGATCTGCCCGAGTTTTTGGAAATTTCTAGGCTAACTCTAACTTTCTAGGCCCATGATAATTGGAAAAATAGTAAAAAAAAATGGGGAACATACCGCTTATCAAAATTGGTATGGCGAAGGTTCGGCATGGTGAAAATTCGGTATTGTGACAATCGGCATGGTGAAAATTCGGTATACCAAAAATTCGGCATAGCGAAATTCGGTATAGCTAAAATTCGGTATAGTGAAAATTCGGTATAGCGTCAATCGGCATAGCGAATGGAACTCGTACTGAGAGTAATACAATGTCGAAGACAAGGCGGAACGATTTCTTGGAATGGTGTCGAATGGTTGCAATGCACCAGAGATTTACTGTGCCCCGGTTGGTGGTAAACCACTTCCCCGGCGCACAGCACTCTCACCAAACCATGCCGAAGCACCTTTTGCCAACCTTTGGCGCCCATACAAAAATCCTCGAAACTCCATGGGAATGAAATTCCCTAGGAAAGTTTCGACAAATGTCAGAAAAATGGTTTATGTTTTGTTAGAGGGCCATAGAGAATCACGGCGACAAAACTGGGCCCCCCATAACAGTCCAGCACCTAAATTGCTACAAACCGCTGGCAATTCAGGGCAAAATCGAATAGCGATTGCTGACAACCCTCTTTCAGAGCATTCACACTGCCGCTCCACAAATTGCTGGCGTTGCTTTCAAAACTACGGCGAGCTATGGTCAGTTCGTACGCGCAGCTGATGTTCACGAATCGGCGTTGGCCCCTGGTAGGCCAAAAATCAAACACTTGCCATTGGGGCGTTTTTTAGTTCTACATTACTAGTCGAGACGTCGACGATATCCAACGCTTCACACCCCAAGTCGTCGCCGATGCGCCGCTCTACGACGTCAGTTTCACTAATTAAATGATTTGACCGGATTGGTTAGGTATTATTGATCAGTAAATGGATGATGCTATAAAAATGATTTATAAATTTTTTTCCAAATGCCGAGGGAGCATTATTTGGACACGCCGCATTACCGCGAAAACATTTCAGGTGCGCTCGTTTTTTCGCAACGTCTGCGCCATCGATCACCTTTTCCTCATGCACGGCCCGGACCTGTCGGCTTTTGACATGTTTCGGAAAATGCAGGCCAGCGGTTGGCACTCCGACCATTTCCTGTTTGGATGGGTGGGTGGGCTTATTTGCATATGCCGAAATTCCGTTTTGTCGAAATTTGGTTTTGGCCACATTTCAATGGCTTTCCGCCTCGCTGACAAGGAGTCCCTTTTAGGTGCTTTTGGAGTTTCGGGACCGACCTAGCTAGTTCGATAGACAAAAAAAATTCTGAGCAACATCCCGTGTTCAAAAAGTGCTGATCGATAAAGGTGCTTTAGAAAATTCAATTTAATTAAAAATGTTCCCGGTTTCCCGACCGGTGATTTGAGGTGATTTGCGTAGGTCGACCGTCCCTACCACATGGGGACTTCACGCGTCCTGGATCCCGTCCTAGGCATGGCCAAGTGGCTAGTACGTTGGCCTACGAAGTTTTTTAACCTTTTGCCGCAAGTTAGATGCTTACTTATCGTTAACTTTTTTCTTTTTGCTTATGAAAACTTTATGTACCGCTAACGTACGTCAAGAACCAAAAAGCAAAGGTTTAGCCAGCGCGAAGATTCGAACCCGAGGCAAAAAATGTTAAAAAGTTGGTAAGCAAGCGCGTTACCAATACGCCAATGCAATCCGTGGCGGAGGCCTTGCCGGAAGGTTATGAATGGCGCCCCGTCCAGCCCCGAAACGACGTCAACCGAGGAAATGAGCCCGAAAACTAGAAAAAAGCGCGAAATTTACATTAAATTTTCTAAAACACCTTTATCGATCAGCACTTTTTGAACACGGGATGTTGCTCAGAATATTTTTCTCTATCGAACCAGCTAGGTCCCGTCCAGAAACTCGAAAAGCACCTAAAAGCGACTCCTTGTGAGCACGGCATTCCACAGAGGCACGGATAGGCCCCTCTGGGGGCGTAGCGCAACCGGGTAGCGCCGATGCCACGGTACCACGCACAGGACCCGAGTTCGAATCCCGCCGCCACAATTTTTTTTTTGTTTTTTCGTCCAAAACAGGGAAACGCTTTTGTATTTCATCGGATAAGGAAGATTTGGACAGAAACTTAGTAATGAAGCGATAAACTGAGATTGTTGCAAATCATTGAGCCGCTACATTGCCGAATTTTGTGCCAAATAGCCATTCCTAAGCGTTTTTTGCACAAATTTCCCCGGTCTGGGGGTAAACAACCCTAATTCTTCCAAATCAAAGCTCAGATTTCCCAGAAACCACTTCTTTTCCGCGTTATCGAAAACCGCACAATATTCCTGAACGAAACTTCAAACGATGATCAAAAAAAAGTACCAGAATAGATTTTCGACCTTCAGGTCTCAAAAGCTGCGTCTTTGCGTCCAGACTATTTAAATCTAATTCATTTTCAAAAACTTCTATGAAACTTTCGAGAAAAATACGATTTTGTCTAAAAGTTTGTAGATTTTGCTTTGGGGACGCAAAAAACACGCAATGAGCGCACTGTTCCATTGTGCAGGGGCGCCCTGCGTAGCCTAAAAGCTATCCGTGCCTGCCCGCTAAGGACTGGAATTGCGTGTGAGTGAGGATTTGGGATTTAGCACCGCTATCCTACTATCCTACTATATACAGTGTGTGCCATAATGATAGGGGAATGAAGTTTTTGGCCGTTTTCTCCGCGGTCTTGCATGTACCCGTACAAACCGGATAGTAGGTTTTGTGGTCCGGAAAAATGCGCATCTTTTGGTCTACTTGAAATGCTTTTACGATGCAGGATCACATTTTTATACGCAATTGTATAAAAATAGGCGAAAAACACAAGTGACAAAATGATAGGGGAATCATTAACATATGATTTCCATCAACTTTCTGTATGAATAGTGGATGCTAATTAGATGCAAATTCTAGCTGGCTGTTTGCGGTTGGCGTTTCGGTCAGAAAATGCTATCTTTGCATCGTTTTCTCCTATGAATCTTCAATTAAAATCACTTAGCATCCACTATTCATACAGAAATTTGATGGAAATGATATGTTAATGATTCCCCTATCATTTTGTCACTTGTGTTTTTCGCTATTTTTATACATGCGTATAAAAACGTGATCCTGCATCGTAAAAGCATTTCAGAGACAAAAGATGCGCATTTTTCCGGACACAAAACCTACTACCGGTTTGTACGGCTAGACCAGAAACGGCAAAAACCTCATTCCCCTATCATTATGGCACACACTGTATAAAAAATAGTGTTTGTGTGTGTGTGTGTCTGTGCCACTTTGCATGCAACTTCCGTCATTCTGTCCGGAGGATATCTCAAGAGGGAAGGTATAGCTCGTACGATACGTCATTAGGTGCGTAATGGCCCTGAGATGACTGCACGCAGATCAGATTTATCAAAATTGTCTATTTTCGACATTAAACTTTAAGTTTTTGTTGGAAAATCGTCGATCCTCTTTGTTAGGAAAAAATTAGCATGCGCCGGAAGTTCCGGTAGCCTATATAATTGGCTAGCGAGCGCAGTTTTCATTTTTTGTCATCGGAAATGAAAGAATTATGCAAAGTGAAGTATATCATGCGATCAGACGGGGCCAGGGTTGAAAAGTCGCGAAGCGGCTTTTCAACCCTGGTATATAAAGAAATAGTGTTTGTGTGTGGACACTTTGCATAAATGGCTCGAAAAAACCGGGTTACCGAAAGGGGAAATATTTTAAGGCCCGGTCGAAAGGTATTTAGGGATAATCGAAGGCGTACACGGGAGAGCCAAGTCGCGATTGTGCGCGCGAGCGCGCACGAACGCCGTGCACGAGACGTGCGCGAAAATGGTCGCGACTCGCGCGCGACATTGGCACGATTTGTTTCTCCCGTGTAGGCTACCGCACACTTATCGGATTTTTAAGAAAATGACATTTTTGTCTTATTTTATTCTTTTAAAAACCAATGGAAATGTCCTCATTTGCATATAGGGGGTTCGGAGGCCCATTTCGGTACAATTCGGATAGGCGGGGTTTCGCTCTGCTTTCGCCGCGCTCTACATGTTCCCTACTACACCTCAAATTTTACTCTGGGTTTGAAAATCGCCGAGTTGTCGACCAGTTAGCACACAAAAACAAAATGACTAATGAAAATTTTTATATCGACAATCAAAAATATATCACAGCCATGATTAAAAATCCACTTTTAACCGCCAACAAAAAATTTCACAAGAATTTTGACAAAACTCGTGGTATATCATACAAAATAATTTCCACACACAACTGCCGAATACCTGAAAATTGAAGATGAAAGCGCGTTAAAAAAGTGAATTAATAGCGAATAATAGATCATAACTGAAAATAATTATCCATTGGTGTTCGTGTCCGGGACAGGATGGTAGACACGCATGGGAGGGTCTGCGCTCTGGCCCCGCCCCCCCTTCTCTCGCGGGCCCCCTGGCCGCATACTAAACGCTAGTCTTCCCCCGCCTATCCGAATTGTACCCCCATTTCGAATTTTGACGCCCATTGGTTCCTAATTGAAAAAATTCCCCGCTAATGCGAAAGAACCATCAAAGCAAAAAACTCATTCAGATAGCGGACGACCGGAGCAGAATTCGCGAGGAATTCGCTGAGGTAAGACTTACTAGGGAAGTGCAAATAAAAAACCCAGCAAACCGCTTAGCAAAAATATGAGTCTGATAGAGTCGGCGACGGGGATTCCGAAACTGCAATCAGAATTTGCTAAACGCTTAATACAAAATAGTTATGAGCATTTTAAGTTTTGCACTAGATTCTTCGCCCTCCCTTATGAGCACCTCCCAAAGATGGGTGTCTGCCTATCGAGTGGTGTAGTGGCTAACTAGCTTGCCTCTGAGGCGGAGGGTCTCTGGTTCGACTCCCCGGCCATGCAAAACTTTTTGCTTTTTGGTCAAAGTCAACAACTTTAGACTTTTCAAAGTTTCGAAGCCCGAAATTCGATTTTGTCAAATTTTTCTTCATTATTGACTGCGTGTAGGCCTGCCTTACGAAAAAATAGAAGTGAATTTTTTAGTGTCCTATCCGCAAGAGTACTGGCACTCCCCCCACCACTTTGCAAACGGTTTCATGAATTTAAAAATTAAGAGAACGACCTTTTCGACTTTGAAACTTTCAAAAAGTCTCCAGCTGTTGACTTTGACCAAAAAGCAAAAAGTTTTGCATGACCGGGATTCGAACCAGGAGACCCTCCGCCCCAGAAGCATGCTAGTTAGCCACTACACCACTCGACAGGCGGACACCCATCTTTGGGAGGGGCTCATAACGGAGGGCGGATCATCTAGTGCAAAACTTAAAATGTTCATAACTATTTTGTATTAAGCGTTTAGCAAATTCTGATTGCAGTTTCGAATCCCCTCACTCTATCAGACCATATTTTGCAAGCGGTTTTGGTTTTATTTGCACTTCCCTAGTTAGTGCAACCCCCGTGTGGATGAAGCGCGGGGTTTCGGTAAAAGTCCCTTACCGGGGTGAGGCGGGGATTTTAGCGGTGGGGGGGACCCAATTCTTCCCTGTGATCCTCTACGACCCTATGAAAAATATAAACCATTTTTAAAGCATTTTACATAGTTTTTGGATATAAAAACAATATAAAAAAATTATAAACATTTGCGATAATTGTTGACTTTTTGGTCATAAATGGCTGAAAAATGACCAAAACGGTCCAAATTTTTGAATTTTCAGATTTAAAAAAACATTTATTATGACCCGCTAGCAATCAAAAACTACTGACACTATAGAAATACATAATCAACTACAATAAAAAGATAGTGGTGTCTGTCCGTCCGTCCGTCATCTCCCGGATTCAACTCGAAGGGCGAAGGAGCTGGAGCTTAGGTCTCTTCGGATTCAGATAGAGCGTGGTCAGAAACCCCCAAACTGATCAGAAAAATTATGAAAAAGTTTTAGTTTAAATTATTAAAATTAACTTTGAAAGTTTTTCCTTGGTAAAATGGGTGGGGCGCGGAGGTTGGGGTATTTTGGACATAGTGAGCCAGGTGGCGCGCGTTTCGTGGATGAAAATTTTCACCGGGGCCATTTCATTTTTTTTATTTCTCCCACGTATCCGGTCGGTCCGTATTTTTGTTTTTAAGGGGATTTCGGCTATGGGGGGTCTCCGTCTGTCCGGCCTGCCCGATGACAGTTTCAAAACAACAGGAAATTTTTTTGGAATGCAAAATTTGTGCCTCCGATTCATTCCCCCTAAGCACCTGTTCCCCGTAAGGCTACGCAAAATGAAAATTCGTTTAGCCCGGCGATCGCGTGCGGTGTATCGAATGCTGGAGGGTGAGTATCTCAATTACATATCTCGAAACCAGGCCTTGACAACGGGCCGGGCCCAAGGTGCGGCGGACCCGGGCGTGGATTTCGAGATCCGGTTCGAGTCGAGAGGGGATCAGCCCCGATTTTGCTGATTTTTAGGCCATTTTTGCGAATTTTCGGCAAAAAATCGTATTTTTTTCGATTCTTTCGGAATTTTTCCTTTCCAAACTTAAACAACAACTCATTTGCAGCCAGCCGGCTAGCAGAAATTCTTTGCGCAATTGGTGGGGATGAAGGGGGCAGGCAAGCAGAGATTCTTTGAGGAATGGGATGGAGGGGCAGGCTAGCAGAGATTCTTTGAGGAATTGGCAGGGATGGGGGGGGCAGGCATAGCCCCCTCCGCTAACAGACTAGCACCGGTGATAGCTTGCCACACTTCCACGTGTCCGCACAGGTAAATTCTAAGACTACACTGTTCTTTAGCGATATGGAAAAGCAGCCCCATGGGATTGCGGAGTGTGCGAGTCAGTGTGGGCCAAATGTTACCCAATGAAGATCCAGAAGCGAGGCTGGTCAGCGCCGGTCGCGTTTACTGATATTCGCGACTTTAGCCCGGACGGAATCGCCAACCTAATCGATGTATGTGCCAACCGCATCATTGGGAGGGGTTTTTAGGGGGGTTGGAGCGCCTCTGAAGGGGGTTCGGGAGGTCTACCCTGTACATTGAGTGAGGCATTTTTCAGTTGGCACTTTGCCCAACGCGACCACGGCTATGCGGACGTGTCCATGAGGTATCCGGAATACAAAAGGACAACTCCTGGGATCTGGAAGCGTTTTTGGTAGGGTCATCAGGGTATCTCTCTCTCTCTCTCTCTCTCTCTCTCTCTCTCTCTCTCTCTCGCTCGCTCGCTCTTTCCTCTCTCTCTCTGTAAAGGATTGGCAAGGGAAGGGGAAAGCCCCCGGAAACGGCTGAGCACCATGGCGTGAATCAGCCCATCCCTTCCCTCATCCTCGGTCTCGAGCGATGGTGATTCGGGACGCGTGTAGCTCAGCGGAAGAGCACCTGTATGTACGCCAAACAGGAGGTCGCGGGCTCAACTCCCGGCGTGCGCAACCCCGTTTTACCATTGCTCGAAACTTTATTTATCTCACTCACTCTTCTCTCTCTCTCTCTCTCTCTATCCCTAATCATACGCGCATCTCTCGCATTCCCGATCACCTAATCGTAAAATCACCTGGTCGACAGACCCGCTCGAAAACCGTCTAATCGGGCGAACCGCTTGAAAAAGACAGCTTCGGACGATTTTCGATCAGGCCTCGACTACCAACCCTTACAGCAAGCATTCGAACAACGCCTTAATCGCCTGCACAACGGCCAGATGACGTTGGTGCGCGAGGGGGAGCACGTGAAAATTCTGGAAGGATGGATGATGAAACGAATAAAAACGGTAAGCGCTACGAGTTGCCACGCCACAAACGTTCGTATTTTAAAGTACGCTCCAGACCCGGGAGTCTCCGGGCCAGCAACAATGACCGCATTTTCCAGGTTTCCGAGCCGAGCCTCCTTCGCCACTTTTGCCGTATCAATGTCTATGGGAAAGGTGGGAAATGATAATCGTTTTTGGCCTGCTAGATGAATGCCATTCCGCTTCTTATTTTCAATTTGCAATTGTAATGTCGAAATTTCATAAGGTCGAAATTTCCGAATGTCCAAATTTGATAATGCCTAAATTTAGAGCGCCGAGATTTTTTTAGCATGGGATTTGGGAGATTTCCGGGAAAATTAGCTTATGTAAATTTCGACATTAGGTCATTCGAAATCGTGGATTTCGAAATTTTTAAAGATACGCCTTTTTCAGAATTTCTCGCCGCCTTCCTATTGTCGGACAACGTTTTCTACGGCATGGAGAATTTTTTCGTCGCTGTTATTGATAACTGATGGTGATAACCTGTCAGCTACGTCTCACATTTTTCGATCAAATAAACCGTTGTGAAATTTGAAGTTTTGCTCGCTTTGAAATTTAGCGGGAGTTAGAGAGAGAAGCGAAGAGTGAGAGATAGTGCGGCGAGAGTGAGAAAAGAGAGGGGCGTGAGTGCGAGAGTGAGCGAGAGAGAGTGAGTGAGAAAGAGAGAGATAGAGAGAGAGCGAGAGAGAGAGAGCAATGCCATTTCGTCAAAAATTTATTCACAAAAGTTGGAGCACCAGCAGCTCTGATCTGACCATAATACCAATGAGTCTTAATAAATAAGAAAAACGGTAACGCAAAACATAAAAGTCAATGTGGGTGAAAGACGGGGCGAGTAAATCGATGATTTCGTTTGTTATAAGCTTCATTTGTTGATGATAATGGGTTAATCGGTGGGTGGGCCGCGGGGCGACGACGTCAGCCGAATTCGTCCTTGAGCCGATCTTTTCTCCTAAATTGACAAAGGGTTTGATTCTTTCTGTTCTTCTCCTTCTTCTTCTTTCCCCCTCTTTAGGGTTATGGTGTTTTTGTTAGCTGTTAGCGGGGGGCAATTTTACCGGTGATTCTCTACGGTCCCATAACAAAATATAGATATTTTTATACCATCTTACATATTTTGTAGATCAAAAAACGCTATAAAAATTACAAAAAGTTTCGAAAATTTGTGACTATTTGGTCAAAATTGTATGAAAATGGCCCAAAAAAGGTTAACTTTTATGAATTTTCAAAGTTTGAAAAATTTTTGTTTTGCTTTCTAGTAATCAATAAACTAGTCCCCATTCCCCGCCCCCCCGCTAACAGTCCAGAGCCGAGTTCTCTAAGGTCGTGGGGCCATTTCTGGGATTGCTCCCGCTTCAAACGCGCACCTTTTCTCCAGCTCATCGGGCTCGGTGGGCTCGCTGTCGTTGACGCGTTTGTTCTCCTCCTGGATGCGGCGCTTCTCCTCCTCGCTGCGGCGCTTCTCCTCCTCGATGAGGCCCTTCTCCTCCTCAGCCTTTCGCCGCCGCTCCGCCTCCTCTTCCACGGTCTTCTTGATGGCTCCGTAGCGATGCTCGTCGGTGATCTTGCCCTCCCAGTCGAGCTTCTCGTTCATGTCCAGCTTGTAGACGGCCGCCACATGATCCACGTGGTCCTGCAACGAATCTTGCAGATATTTTTCTTGGTGGGAGAATCGCGGGTACTGGACTGCTAACGGGGGCAAACCAAGTTTTCCTTTTCCACTCACACCTTTTGATAATTTGTTGTGTTGTTATAGGGTTTGGCTCGCTAAAAAATTATATTTTTCACTATGGCAAAATCGAAAATTTTTGCCCTTGTTTGGTCGTTTTCCTATAAAAATGGTTCATAATTTTTATAGGGCCATGGCGAGAGAAAAGAAAAGAGAAACATTTCACAGAGAAAAAATTTCATTCCCCCGCTAACGGTCCAGAACCGAATTGCGAGAGGGAGCGAGGGAGAGAGAGAGAGAGAGAGAGAGAGAGAGAGAGAGAGAAGGGCGATAGAGAGAGCGAGAGAGAGGAGAGAGAGAGAGAGAGAGAGAGAGAGAGAGAGAGAGATAAACAAACCATAATCTTCTGATATGGCGGCTGATCGGTGTACTGCAGCGCGTCGATCCACACGCATATCAGGTGAAATTCTTTAGGGAATCCGAACGGCCACCCTGAAATTAGATGCTAGGAAAAGCCCCCCCCCCGATAATGGGAAAGAACCGATGGATGGCTCGACCGCGTTTCCCTTCGTCACGACCATACTCCCTAAGAAACGCCCTCGGTCACCTTCAGGATCGCTGCTGAACATCCGCACCTTCCACGTGGGCAGCCCCGGCTCGAACCGCCGAATAAAAAACTTCCCTCCCAGGTACAAATCGAGCAGCACGTAGAGCCAGATCTGTAACAAAAATTCGGCTTCGAAAATCTCCGCAATAGTCGCCGCTAGCCCGCCAATCGGCGACATATACATCTCGGAAACTCATGTTTCCGAAAAGCACTTTTTAATGTTAAAAAAAATTGATTTTCGGAAACTTTCGAGGATGAATACTCTCCCTCGTCTGTCTCTCCTCTGCCTCCTCGTCCTCGATGAACGGGAAGAGTACTATCCCGTATTGTTGAAAAACAGCTTTCCGAAAATCAGAGTGCTTCCCTGTTAACGGGGGGGACCAATTCTTCGCACTCAGAAAAATGACCGCACCTCAATATCGTCGCGTCGTGACTGGTCCTTGTCTTGATGGCAGTTGCGCGATAGAAATCTATTCGTGCCGATCTGCTTTGCAAAGATGCGCTCGCGTCTGGAAGGATGTGCTTTTGAATATGGTTGGGCTTTTTTTTATGATACGTTTCCGGGGCTAGCTAGCGGAGATTCTTTGAGGAATTGGAGGGGCTGGAGGATGCAGGCGGGCAGAGATTCTTTGAGGAATTGCAGGGGATGGAGGGGCAGGCTAGCAGAGATTCTTTGAGGAATTGGAGGGGATGGAGGGGGCAGGCTAGCAGAGATTCTTTGAGGAATTGGAGGGGATGGAGGGGATGGAGGGGCAGGCTAGCAGAGATTCTTTGAGGAATTGGATCGATGAGAGCACTTCAACATTTTCCTAGCTTTACCGGTGGATGTGCTTGCCGTCGCGGTCCTTCTCCTTCTCACACCACCGCCGTCCGATGCCAAAATCGAGCAGGTAGACGACCTTCTCGCGGTCTCCGAACCCGACGGCCGTATTTTGCAACTTCAGGTCGCGGTGAATGTAGCCGACGTCGTGCAGGTCCCAAAGCCCTTGCATCAGCTGCTTGGCGACCTGCAGAGAGGTGGACGGGCTGTAAAAATGCGTGGTTTGGCGTCGTTCTCTTGGGCGAGGAGGCAAATCCCGGTACTGGTCTGTTAGCGGGGGGATTTAGCAGGGGGGAACTAATTTATGTTTGGTCTATACCTGTTGATCATAAAAACGTTTTTGTTAGATTTTGAATGCTAGAAAGCTACAAAAACAATTCTAAAATTTTTGAAAATCAACATTTTTTGTTCATTTTTCTACATTTTTGACGACACCGTCAAAATTTCTAACAATTTTCATAATTCTTGATACGCCATTTTACCTAAGAATTGTGTAAAGTGTCATCAAATGCTTTATATTTGGTTCTTTCGCGTTATCGGGAGGGGGGATTTGTAAGAATCTAGAAATGTCTAGTAACCTGATAGGACGCATTTCCATATTGTTTTAGTAACATAAAATTAATCCTACTATATATAAAAAAAATAGTGTTTGTGTGTGTGTGCCACTTTGCATCCACTTCCGTCTCTCTGTCCGGAGGATATCTCAAGAAGGGACGGGTATTAGGCTACGTATGATACGTCATTAGGTGCGTAATGGTCTAGGGATGACTGCACACATATCAGATTTTTAAAAATTAGCCATTTTCGCTATTAAATTCAGGTTTTTGTAAAAACCTCTTTGTTAGGAATAATTAGCATAGATTGGAAGTGGGCCGTCGCCTATATAAAGAGGCAGAAAGGGTTGTTTTTCATTTTTTTTTTGTCTTCTGAATGGAGGACAATTATAAAGGGAATATTATGGGGTCCGAGACGGGGCAGGGTTGAAAAGTCGCGAAGCGGCTTTTCAACCCTGGTTTAACTAGAAAAACTTCTACAACTTTCATGACCGGTATATGTCGGCTACGCGGGGGGGAAAATTTTACGCGGGGGGGACGGACTGTTGGGGCCGAGCTAACTATTTTTTTGCGTTTCTTTTTGCTACAAACAAAACTCTTAGTATATTTTTCGACGCTCTTTTCGAATGGCACTAAAGAAATTTTGTAAAATGTCGAAAATGTCGAAAACTTGATTTCCTTCTATGTCCTCCATGGAAACAACGTTTAATACTTGTTTTTGCCATAACTATTTTATATTACATTATTTTGAGCTAAAATTAAAACTCTTAGTATATTTTTAGTTGCTCTATCGAATGGCATCTTTAAATGTCGAAAAAAATAGCGCGGATGTCGAAAAACAGCCGCTCAACCCGATTTTCAAAGCCTATTTTTGAATTTGCCATAACTTTTTTATATTACACTAATTTGAGCTAAAACAAAACTCTTAGTATATTTTCGATGCTCTATCGAATGCCGTTGCAAAAATTCCGAGAAAATAATGAAAACATCCAAAAAGGCCTGCCTGTCCCGTCCCCCCCGCGTAAAATTGTCCCCCCCGCGTAGCCGACATATACCTTCATGACCATTTCAAACAGTCGAAATTTTGGTAAAAAACCGCCATTTTTTTCGTGGGAAGGAGATATTTTTTGTATTTTTGCATAAAATTTTGCAAAGTTTTTACGGCTAGGGATAGTAAAATACAGGGTAAGACTCCAGATAACGCCCCCCAGCCGGCACCCAACTTTTGTATCTCGGCTCCCTGGTCATCTACAGGTGTGTAAAGTATACCAAAATGTTCGTCTTGTTGTGGCGAGTATTTTGGTATACTTTACACACCTGTAGATGAACAGGGAGCCGACATACGGTAGGTGGGGGTCGGTTGGGGGGGGGGGGGGTTATCTGGAGTTTAGCCAAATACAGTTTAAAGACACTTCCGCGATTTATCACGGAAAAATTTATCTTAAAAAATCCAGCATCCTGGAATGCAGCCACCTGAATTTCTCGGCGGTGGCGCTGAGCTCCAGCTCGCGGATGGTGCCCAGCGAGAGTGAGGCGAGCTCCATCACCAGAAACCGCCGGAACAGCTTGTTCGAGCGGCCGAGGTCGATGAACTTGAGAAAGTGCTTCCGGCGGGCCGCGGGTTGCTGCAAAAAGATGGGGCTCAAGTCTAGGAACCCCCCCCCAGCCACAACTTTTCAGCCATGCGTCCTATTAATGCGCCGATTATCTCAAAATGTTCGCCGTGGTCGAATTACTATAGAAAAGTTGTTTTCATACACCAAAAATTGTTAGACAAATTTTTATAAGAATTATAAGTCTGGGTTTTCTTTAGTTAATTCATCCTGGTCTAAAGTGAATTTTCGTATTTCGGCTATCTTTTGTCCTACAGAGCTGTCAATGGTATCAAAATGTAGCTCTTGCTCTGGAGAATCAGCCTACAATGCATTTGAATCCAAAAAATAGCGAAAAAAGAAAATAATTGAGTTTTAAACGCTTAGTACAGTAAAATTTTCTAACAATTTTTGGTGTATGTAAACGACTTTTCTATAGTAATTCGACCACGGCGAACATTTTGAGATACTCGGCGCATTAATAGGACGTATGGCTGAAAAGTTACGGCTGGGGGGTTCTAGACTTACCAAAGATGGCCAGCTAGCAAAGGCCCTTTGCGGAACCGACCTTGTTGCAGTCCTGCAGAATTTGCACCTCGTTGTGCAGCCGCATCGCATTCCCGGTCCTCCCCATATGCTCGACCTTCATGGCGACGAGCTCTTGCGATTTCCGGTCGCGTACCAGCCACACCTCGCCGAAGCTGCCGCAGCCCAGGGACCCGGCCACGATGTAGCTGAACGGTGCGGGGTACTGAACTGTTAGCCGGGGGGGGGAGAGAAAAGTCTTTTGACCGTAAAAGCGGGAGTGTTTCTAACCGGTTTTTTTTACTATTTCTAAGCGTAAAAACTTTACAACTTTTGATTAAAAAAAATACAATAAGCACCAATTTTTCGACCAAAAATGGCGGTTTTTGACCAAGATTTCCCCTTTTCCAACATTTTTGAAGGTTTTAGCTAGTTTTTTCTAGTCGAAAATGCTCTAAAATTGTCATGCCTTTGTGAACCATCTATAACTGTGCAAAATCTTATAACAATGGTTTATATTTTGTTATAAATCTCCCCCTAACAGCCGAGTACCAAATCTTTGATGAATTTTCAGACGTGAAAAAAGCAGGAAAAACGCTAAAAAACGCCAAAACTCATCGTAGATACATATATCATGGATAAGGATTCTGCCTCCCCCCGGCTAACAGTCCAGTACCGCTGCAGCTACCTGTGCGTCTCCGTGTCCAGCTGGGAGCCGCTGCACAGCCTCGGTATCTCTGAAATTTCGCGATTTTTTTCAGCTAATAAACATGGAAAAGATTTAAATCTAAAAGTGGAAGAAAGCATAGAAAAAGAAATAAACCTTCTGGGACATAAGGTTTGGGGTTGAAGTTGATCATCTGGCCGTTTTTCCGCTGCCCGGGAACGGCCACCGGTCTCGCCATCGACTTTTTCAGGATCTCTGTAGATGCTACTATTCCAATGGCTCGGAAAAAGCAGCTACAAATTGTAGCACCGAGCAAACCGGAAAACCGGTGCTTTTGCACTATCGGGGGGCACGGAATTTTTGTTTTGTAGATCCACAAATGTCTCATAACGTAATAGTGTGTATTATAATAACGCTTTGGTAAAATTTAAGGCTGAACTCCAGATAGCCATCCCACCCGGCCGCCGACTTTTGTATCTCGCCTCCCTGTTCATCTGCAGGTGTGTAAAGTATACCAAAATGTTCGTCTTGCTCTGGCGAGCATTTTGGTAAACTTTACACGCCTGTAAATGCACAGGAAGCCGAGATACAAAAGTTGGGTGTCGGCTGCGGGGATTTGGAGTTCAGCCAACAGTATAAAAATTCGGAATAATAAAGGAAAAGTAAGAAAAAAACATAAGAACTTTACATCCATCTTTTCTGGCCTTAAGACCCGCTGGAAAAGCGGCTAGATTTCACTTTACCGTAACTCAACCAATGTAGATTTTTGAACTGGAAAATCACCAAAAAAAGCTTTACGTTGGGCAATACGCCTCGACCTCGCGTCGAGCATCTGCGAGCGGCCCTTCGGCGTGGCGGCTGGTTTTCCGCTGCGCTCGATGCCGCTTGGCTTCTTCTGGGCGGGTTCAAGCCTTGAGCGTTGCCGATTTCCGGAGGCTCCGGCTTAAAAGGGGCGATCTTCCGGAAGCCGTTGAAACGTAATCGTTGTAAACGTAATGGTTTTCGGCGTAATTTCATTTCTTGATACCTTATTAACAATTCCGATCCTTTAGGATTCGCGGCGGTCCCGGTTTGCCTAGTAATCGAATCGAAAATGTTTTATATAGTGTTTCGGATATTTTAATGATATTGAAGGTAGAAAAAGTGTTGGTTCTCCCCGCGCGAGGCCTAAAGTATCGAAATTCAGCGTGCCCTTTTCTTTAAACCTTTTTCTGAAAGTCGCCGTACCAGGTTTTACCGCCTTTGCATCATTGGACCCGTTGGGCGAGTTGCTGCTGCCCGAGTTGGAGCGCTTGCCGGTGTTGTTGTTACAGATCTTCGAGGCACCGCCGCTGCCGCTCGCCTGACGTGCCATCATCGTCGGGGCCGCACAACGGCGCGCGGGAAGGTGTCGAAAATCGCTGTAATCACGGGTCACAAAATCGTATAAAAATCTGGAAGCGTGCACTTTGTTTTCTATCGATTCTAACATCTTTTTTGCCCTGTTTACCGATCCGGTTGGATAACGTGATGAAGCTAAAGCTAAAGCTAAGCCGAAACAAAACGGAAATATCCGCTAGCAAAGCACCCCTCGCAACCTCACTAGTACCACAAAAACTCCAATAAACCCACCAAGCAAAGCAAATAGAAAACGGTGGAATGGGTTACAGGAGGGGTAGTTGGCTTTCTAATGGGGGAAGCAGATTCAAATCATATTTCTCAACCCTGGACCCAACAACAAACAAAAATTCCTCTTTTTCCCCGCGCAAATGCCCAAACAATACAAATCAACAGTTTATCAAATCCCAATCTAGTCTTTGCAACACTTATAGACTTTTCAATTCCATAGAAGGGCGAGGGAACAGTAATACAAAGAGGGAAAAACAGGCGGGGAACACAACGACGCGCAAAAAAATAGCGCACATTGGGGGGAAGGAGGGGAAGGGAACAGAGGGGCAAGAATCACAATAATACCCGATGGATGGCCAACAATCATTTCGATATTCTAGTTAAAACAAACAGTGAAACAGTTCCAGAAGAGCATATGAAGGGCGCTGGGAGCAGGGAGAGAGGGTTCTGGTTCGTTAGCGGTGGGGGATTTTCGTCGTACCCTTCTGTTTTTACAAGCCATTTTGAACTGCGTCACTTTGAGCGGTAGTTAAAGCCTGGCGAATTTTTGATGACATTTTTAATTGAGAAAATACCGATAAATGAGAAAAATCCGGGCGAAAACCCCCGTTAACGAACCAGAACCCGGAAAACAGTATGACCAATTCTACCAAGCGCAAAACCCGTACGGTAAATTTGGAAATCGGTGCGAGACGAGGATCGGCGAGGCGAAGATGGCGCCCGGTCAGCAATGGGACACGCGATGGTAGGAGAGTAGATAGCAGCCCTGGTCAGCCGTCCGACGGATGTCGGCCTCGCTTGCGCGCCCAACCTGAAAAAAAACGAAGTTATTGTGGCTAGTAAGGATAGTAAAAAACCAAAAAAAAGAGTCATGACGGGCGGAAGAAACGGAATACTTTCCTCGTTTCCATATCTTGTAAAAATTAAGAATTTACGGAGAAAAAACTATAAGCTGACCGTGATTTTCCAAGATTTTTTGCGCAAAACTTGTGGATTCTACGTTTAGAAATTGAGAAAATACGCCGATCTTTATTTTAGAGATGCAGGAATCCCAAAAAACTTGCTTTTTCCGCGCTGCTAATGAGAAAACTTCCGATAATAAAATATAAACGAAAAACCAACAATCTCATCGTCGAAGCTGAACCATTGCTGCCCGGTCACGTCGGTGTGGTAGGCCTGGTAGTGTCCGCTGCCGATCGTGCAACTAAAAGAGTGATAACAGCAAAAGCTACGTAAAAATACCCATGGTGCTCGATGATGCCGCGAAGCCGATAGCGCGCCGGCCCGTGGATGTCACGATCTTGGCCCCAGTCGACGAGCTGGCTCTCGAGGTCGAGCTCGTGCTAAATGAGGGGTAACGACCAACAGAGAAACCATACATCCATGAAGACGCGCTCGTGGACCTTGCGCAGGACGGAGAAGCGCTGGATGAGGAGAACGAGCACGGCCGGTGGTCGTAGCAGTTGAGCAGTTCTGGAGTAGGCGCCGCGGAAGGCACACCTAAATAATAAAATAACAACAAGAATAAAAAACCACGAACAGTTAAAGAAAAGCATTTGAATATTTTTCCGTTCAAAACCGCAAACGCACTTTTCACATTTGTAGTCGTTCAGCTGCTCGGTGCGGAAGAAACGGGCAATCAACTCCTTGACGCTCGTTTGTTTCCACTAAACAAGCGATTCTAAGAGGATCTTTAGAGAATGGTTTTTGGAAAATTTCTTTTTAAAGCAAACAAAAAGAAAAAGTAAACTTAAAAAAGCTTATTTTCAAAGATTTATTAGACAAGTTTACAAAAACGCAACAACACAGCCTTAGAAAAAAGCACAAATTTCGATACCTTATCCATTCCTAGCTCCAGCACCCGCATCCGCTCGTACCCGTTCGACTCGTGCTGACAACGCCGGCAGACCCCTAATAAATCAATTGCACTAAAAAAAACTGGAAATTCACCTCTGTAACGGATCGTCATCCCAAAAATTTGTTCCGACGGCGTCGACTTGGACCTCTCGTTGCCGATGGAGCGTGAGGCGGGCCTGTAAAGGAAAACGTAGGACAATTGCGATATTTTTACTTGACGCCCGGCATCGCGACAGCGTCGATTCCGTCCAGCAAGTGCAGAAACGCCTCATGCGCATCCTCTTGCCGCCCAGGGATGTGGTTTTTGAAAAACACTAAAATCAGAATAGCGGAATGTTGCTGATCACTTACATCTAGAAGCGTTCATCATCTGGTTGCGGATGGCGTGCGACGAGTTGAAAGACTCGGTGACCTGGCGCTTCAGCATGCAAAGCAGGCACGGGCTTGGGCATCCTGAAAACAAAAAATTCGCAAATTCATAAATACAGCAAAAAAAAACTGACCCGTTTGAAAGATGGCGACGTGGTCGTGGACGAAGCGGGCCAGCGGCGCCGTGTGGACAACAATCTGCAGGCAGGAATTCATGAAGCAGTCGTTGCGATGGTTGACGAGACCGGCGCCGCGCGTGCAGCGACCCTAAATGAAAGGGTAATTAAAAAAGCGCCATCTCGAAACTCACAATTCTATTCTGGCTCGTCCACTTCCAGTGGCTAATCACGGCGCGGTCCAGGATGGGGTGCTTTTGGGCTTCCTCGCCACGCTCGGACAGCAGGCGCCGTCGCTGGTTTGGAGGGCCTTCTGAAAATGCATGCAAAATGAGATCGATTTGCTTCTGAAATTGGTGAACCTTCTCTGAGAAAATTTGCTACCAAACGGCAACATTTGATTTTGGCATTCGTAACAAAACGCAAACTTGACAAAATTTTTCCTCGTGTTTCCTTCTTCAAATTTTTGAAAGACGGGAAAGGTCTGAATGCCATTCTCTATCAAATGAGCAACCACACATAAAAACGACTCTTTCTAAACACTGTTCGCTCCCACCCACAAAAAAGCGTTTAAAAATTATACCTGGTTTATGCTCGAGCGGCCGCTTCTGCTGGAAAAGTCCATTTGGGCGCTCGGTGAGCTTGCCGTGCCCGTTCTCCTTGTTCGAGCTGCCGTTCGTCGCCGAGTAGACGAGCTTCTGGTTGACGTGGCCGTTGGTTGCTGCCTGCTTGCCCAGTAGTGACCGTGGGGCCATCAGCTTGCTGCCGAGGCTGTGTCGTTTGGGGACCGACTCGCCGTTCTAAAGCAAAACACATTTTCAGTCCAAAATATCGAAAATACCACTTCCGGCTCCCGTGAACAGGACGCCGCTTGAGCTTTGACAAAGTGCGGCGGTAGTTGTGGACCATAGACACGTTCGGCAGTCCCGTTCAATTTCTAAAAAAAACGGTCTATTCAAAGCCAATGGCGTTTTATACCTTTGGGCTACTAGGCGTTGCCGGGCTCGCCGGTGGTGTTTCTGGTGCTTGAATTCCGTTGATTTTCTAAAAAATAATACCGGATTACATCTGGAAATTAAAGCAATACCTTTGGAGTAATCGGCGGCTCGGCGTGACCATTTGACAATCGAGGCTGTGCCGTCTTCGGTGAGGTTGTGCCGTTGAGCTTCGGCAGGCTGTTTTGTCGCTTCGGCGGCTCCTCTTCGGCATCATCTGATTCCTCGGAATCCGAGTAGCCGACGAGGGCGCCAGAGGGGCTTGGCTTACTAAAAAGAAGTACTTAGAAAAGTGGAGATGGCGAACCTATCACCCTTCAGGCGCTTCAAGTACAGAGCTGTAGAATTAATGACGAGAGCGTTCATCTGAAAATATTGCCTATTGCCGTTTTACTGAAAACCAAACCTTTTCCTTCGGCTCACGCGCTATCAGCGCGTCCCCGTTGATGTGTGGACGGCCGGCCTTGAATAGGTGCGATATGCCATGGCCTATCGTCTCCATGTCAGTCGATCTTCTACTGCCGTTACTGAAAAAAATCCCAATCATTTCAAATTCAGAAATCGAACCTTCTACTCTTCTTGAACTTCTTGCGCTGCGCCCTCGACCCGGTACCAGCTGAAGTGGACCTGTCCCTCGGGGCGCTCGAGCCTATAAGTTGGTTTTGGAGAGGAAGCGGAACTGCACACCGAAGAGAAGAGGAATCACTTGCTCAACCCCACGAATACGATAAAGTGCTTACTTTGCAGCACCCGGAAGTTGCTGAGCTTCCGGACGTCGGTGCCAAGGAGAAGTGGGGCTGATGCTGGGGTGAAAACGGCTGCTGGGGCCTCGAATAAATCCGCGGCCATCCAACGGCGGCCCTTTCCGGCGCGCAGAGGCGAAACCTGCACGGAATCGGGTGAATAGCAGATCGGGCGGGAATGGAGCAAGGAAATCGGAGGAGGCTCAGTTCAGCAATTGGCTCGTTTGTGGCTACCAAGACAATAGTGTACTCACTAGTGCAACAAAGACCCTTATCAACAACAGATGCACAAGAAGTCAAGCTGCAGAGATCAATAAGACCGACAAAAATCGAAACCATGAATACGTGCAGTCAGCACTCACAAAAATTCAGTATCGAATTCCTCCAAAAAATCACGGTATTTGCTCTTGCGAAAAACCAACACCCAAGCCGAATCAAGAACGACTATTATAAGCCATTTATTTATTTATATTGTTAACGGGAAAACAGTGGGGGCGGGACAATCAGAACGCGGCGAAAGGATGAGGAGGGGAATTTCGGGGCTCAGCAAGTATGATCAAAACGATCGGGGCGATGGTGAACGTGAATGGATGACAATGGATGTATGAGGGATTTGCAGTAATTATAATGAAGCGCAACTACCCGAGTTATTACAAAACTTGCTGAGGGGGGCTGCCAAAGGAGGGATGTTTCTCTTTAAGTCCAAGTGAACATAGTCTGTAGAATAATACAATTGTGGAAATGGAGTAGTAAGGTTTACGGACGGGGGCAAATAATTATTTCTTCTTGCCCGACGCGACGGTGCCCGGCCGGTTGGGGTTCGTTGGTGGGTACGGGTATTTGCCCTTCTTCTCTGATGGCTTCAGAATCTAAAAAAAAATAAAATTGAGGTAGAAGATGAAAATCATACCTGGAAGGAGCACATCAGGGTTTCGTCGACGCTCATCATGCCGCCCGCATTGTCGAATTCGCCGCAGTAGTTCGGGGCCGAGAAGAGCGTCACCAGTTGGCGTTTCGCGAAGAACTCGTAGCCGTCCTCGACAACCTAAACAAATTATTTTTTGGAAACCCAAAAATTAGTTTACCTGATGCGCGCGGCAGATCAAGTCGAGGTCGTGGCGGTTGAGGAACTTGGCGACGACATCCGGGCCGAAGGTGAAGGAGACGCCACGGTCGTTCTCGCCCCAGCCTTGCACGTCCTTGTCCGGGTCCGACCACAGCAGATCGCAAAGAAGTCCTGAAAAAAAAACGTTTTTTCAATAACCTCGAAATTTACCCGTGTCTGGGACATCGGTCGGGCGCATGATGCGACGGATTTGTTCCATGTTCTGCAGATCGGGCGACAGCCCTCCGTGGCAGCAGAAGATCTTCTCGTCGATGAGCGCGGCGATCGGCAAACAGTTGAAACAGTCGGTGAACGTCTTCCACAGCTTTATCGAGAAGCGCCGCTTGCACTCGTCGTAGAATCCGTAGATGCGGTTGATGGAGGCGCACTCGTGGTTGCCGCGCAGCAAGAAGAAGTTCTCCGGGTACTTGACTTTGTAGGCCAAGAGCAGACAGATTGTCTAAACATAAAATTTTTTCGCTTTTTGGGAAAATGATTACCTCCAAGCTCTGCTTTCCGCGATCGACGTAGTCGCCGAGAAAGAGGTAGTTGGCCTCGGGCGGGAATCCTCCATACTCGAATAGGCGCAGCAGGTCGTTGAACTGGCCGTGGATGTCACCGCATATCTTGAGCGGCGCCTCGAGCTCGAGCAGGATCGGCTGCGAGAGGAATATCTCCCTCGACTTGATGCACAGCGCCTTGATCTCGCTCTCCGTCATCGAGACGGTCTTGCCCGGGCGGCATCCCCTCACTAAACATAAAGGTTTCGGAAATAGGAGGTAGTTTACCTTCGAGAAGTCGCGTGATGAGGTTGTCGACGTTCAAGTCCCCATCGCTCATTGTTGATCTAGAAAACAAGATAGGATTGATTTGAGAAATGATAGGTTACCTTGGGTGGGCCAAGTTGTTGTAGTCCAGGTGCTGGAACTAAAAAATAAATATAGTAAAGCTGGAAAATTTGAAACATTTTGAAAGGGAAGGTAGAAGGAAGGTAGGAACAAGGGATTTATTAGTGGGAAAGCTTTTCTTTCAACAAAACAAAAAGATTGGATGCTTCGGTTAGTGGAAAACAATGTTTTGATATAATAACGGAATTTAGGTTGCCGAGATTTGGATTGTCCAACTTCGTCAGTACGCGCGTTTATTTACTCAATTTTGCTGAAGCTGCTAAGGTGAAAATATTAGGCAAGGTGTGCACTGCAAAGATCCCGTGATGTTATATAACCATATTCCGCTTTTTCATTTAATCTGATGGCTAGAAGGGGAAATTAGGCGGAAAATGAATTGCCAAGTTACGAAAAAAAAGGAAGAAAGTGACGCACAAATGGGTGATCGTGAAAAATCGCAAAAGTAGGCAAAAAGGCAAAGCGCAGAATTTGCGCAATTTGCAGGTGTCGCTAGGTCGCTACGATAGAAATAGTGTCTTATAGTCTGTCGCTCTCGTTATCCCGCACCATTTTCCTACGACCGTCCGATTTTTGCGAATTCACTACAAGGTATTACAATTTGTTCTACTAAATGCAGCACATTTTTTGCTTTTACAACTTTTTAAATTTACAAACAACAAAAACGCCAAAACAGCGGCCTAAAAAAGCGTGGGCGCGGCGCCAATCAAAAATGGGAGGGGAGAAACAGGGGACTGGGCGGGGAGAGGCCGCCTCGCAACGGCTTAGGCGCCGATATTTCGCCTACGGCCCACCACCCTGCCCACCCGACAACCGCGCGCTCTCGACGAAGACTCGTGCCAATTATTTTTTTCGGCTCTCCCCCCTTGGCACCCCCCTTTCTTGGGCACCGGCGATCGATTTCGGGCACAAGTTCTTGGCCCAAATCCAAAAAATTGAGTGCTTCCCCCGCGGACAGACCCCTTCAGTCGAGCCCGCTTCGTTGGGGGATATGGCGATGTGAATATTGTTGACCGTGTTGCTGTAGAATTGGCGTAAACAAGACCTCTGAGCAGCTTTTTTTGCTCTAAAGGCTATGATCCACAATAATTGAGTGAACTATCGCTGTATCGAGCCCCTGGCCCTGGCCCGTTTCGTTTGTAGCGTAGACGACGTGATAATTTTTGCTATTGGATGTGTAGAATTGCCATTTCGCACTCTCAGCCGCCTTTTTTGATCCAAAGGTTATTATCCACAAAAATTAGGTGTTTTCTCGGTGTGTCGAGCCCACTTCGTTTCGGGCATTCATAGGCTTTTTCATGCACCTATTTGTCTCTCTTTCTCCATGTTTTGCAAGTTTGCTCATCTCTAACCGTGCTTTTCCAGATGAGTCGTCCACACCACAACCAGGCGCCCTACGGCGTCTACGGGGACGCGTCCGAGTGGACCCACTACCCGGTGCAACAATTCGTGCCAAACAACAGCCGGCAGCCGCAGTACAATGCGCAACACCAGCCGATGCAGTGGCCGCCCCTGCAGCAGCACTCCGGCTACGACCAGCGCCGGCCCGGAGGCTTCGGTCCTCAGAATGTAAGGTTTTTCGAGTATTTTCAAAAAATTTTTTGCAGAACGCTGACCCGTACGGTGGGGCGCCGCAGCAGCACCACGGCCAGGCTCCCTGGAACAGTTTTGGTAAACTAGGGTCGTTTTGTGAAAATTTTCATTCAGGTCGACAGCAGCAACACCAGGCACCGGCCCACCACCCCACCAACTTTCAGCTGAACCCGAACGCGCCGTCGTTTGTGCCCAAGGCCCAGCAATCTTCTTCTAATACTGCTACGGTATAGTTTTGCGTTTCTACTTGAAAAAGAATGCTCGATTTGGTCGGGATTTTGGCATGATTTGGCGTCGTTTATCATATTCGGTCTTGGTTATAAGTTGATGTGATTTGTAGTCATCTGGCCGAGTTTCTTTTCACCAAAAAATACTGACAGGCGCGTTTTTTAGTCACAATCCAGTTTCCGTAGGGACCAAGCCCCCGTTGTCCAGAAATTTTCGCTGCAATGACCCGCTTCTCAGAATTTGCGAAAAGATCAGATTCAGAAAGTTATCAAGCTTTTAGGTGCGCATGAGGCCCAAAATGACCCTATTTCGGCAAAACCACTCAAATCATATTTCTAACATCTTCGATTGGCGCTAAAAACGTTTCCTTATGAGTTTGGGTTGATAATTCCATGTTTAAATTGGAATGAATTTACGAAATGAAATTCGGTCAGATGAGATATATTCCCTTTTATTCAATACGTACAATACCTTTTCCTTTGATCTCTTTGGAGCCTATTAGAGCACGCCATGCCGAAGTGCAAGGTTGTCAACAAGCTTCCCCGTTGTTGGCCGTGAGATCAGGAATGGACCTGCCTGGATGCCCCTGCAGGCGCCGCCGACCTTGCTAATACTGATGCGCTCGAACGAACAGCCGTTTTCCCCTCGCGGCGGGGGTCTGCGGTTCGGTGCTGAGGGCCTGTATACACACACGGTCGTCGCCCTCCCTCCACAACAGCATCCCTCCCCATCCTGAGCACGCTTGTACGCTCCCGCGGCGCCCCGTCCATCCATCCATCTGCTTTTCCACGGACACACCCAGCGTCAACCCGTCAACCGTGTTATTGATGAGCCGTCGGCGCTGTGTTTGAGCTAATGAACGTCGCCTGATTTAATTAGGTTGTTGCGATTGAACCCCCGCGATTTTACTGCTGTTTCCCAGTCTTTCCGTTTGATTACATCTTCTGCGCAGTTTTCCCTTACACTTTCATTACTCTTTTCTTTTCTGGCTCGCCTCGTTTTCCGTTTTTCAAGGGAAGGGTTTTCTACAGAAATTACATACTTTTTTCTTCTAAAACCACCCTTTTTCAGTCGTCCTACAATCTGCCCGCGCAGCAGCAGCAGCACGGGATGGCCGCCGCCTTCAACCCGGAGATCCATGGGAAAGACGGCTACAATGTCGAATTGCTTTTGTAAGTTTGTTATTAGCTTTTTAGCTTTTGGTTTCCCCCAACCAACATATTTTTCTTTTTTAGCGAAGACAACTCGGCTCAATACATCCCGTCGTCTGGCCTTCAGATGAAGCTGCAGGGCTGCCGGGACAAGGCCGCCGTCATGGAGGTGTGCTTTCTATAATTTCCGAGATACCGAATTTAGGTGCAAATCGGCTTCGAGCAGCTGCTGGGCGACACCACAGAATTCGAGAGCTGGTCGTGGGCCATCCAGAAGCGCATGGCCACGCCCGAATTCGGTATCGAGGACAAGAAAGTGGCGACGGCGCTGGCTATTGAGATGGTATAATTGCAATGTAAACTCCTTTACCCACTTTTCTAGGCGATTTTTGCCGGTCAAGGCGACGAAGAAACTCTGCACCCCTACACCTTCGCCCGGCTGGTCGCCCAACTCTTCAGCGAGGTGCGTGTCGTGCTGGCTTCTTTTATTTTCTCTCCAGAACGCCGATCTGATCATGAACTGCGTGCTGCCCGTCTTCCAAGAATTCCACGAATCGCGGAACCACATGGAGGAGGACAAGCGCCGCAACTTGAGGCGTTTCACCGCCGAGCTGTTCTCCAGGTTAACAATGGTGCGTTTGGGTGTGGCGCGAGGTGCTGGCCAGGAAGCTCCAAGGAGGGCTGCAGTCAGTGTCAGATCGGGCTCAAAATTGCCACAAGTGTGGGGCTGATGTTGCTGATCATTTCCGGGTTCTGGGCCGTTTTTGAGCCCGATCTGACCGCACCCGTTGCGGCTCCTAATCAATAATTTTGTTTTGTTTTCAGAACGAAATGCGCATCCAGCCACTCGGCAAGGCCCTCCTCGATCAGGTCGAAGAGCGAGTACGGCTGCCCCACAACCAACAGTCCGACGACGACATCCAGCACGTCATCACCATTCTCCAAGTACCGCTTCTTTTTTACGTTGATTTCCGTTTTTTTCCAGATTGCCGGCCGCCACTTGAACACCATGGACCCGCTGAAGCCGCAGTTGAATGACGTGATGACGGTGCTCGACGCCTTCTCCAACGGACACCACAAGCTAGGCGAGCACACCCGGGGCGAGCTGAAGAGCCTCATCAACGAGCACACGAAGAAGAATTGGCAAGGCGTGCAGCCGGTGAGGATTTTGTAGTGTTGTATTCTTCCCTAAACAGTGCCAAAAATTTTTTTTGCGTTTTCGTCTGGTAATAATAAAATATAGTAACTTTTTTAGGTTTTTGTACCTTTTGATAATAGATTTCCAGAAAGTTTCGACGCTTTTGCGACATTTTTTCGTACTGTTATGACGGAAAACTTGCTTTTTCGAAAATTTTCTCACCTTTTCGGAGCTTTTTGTATCCAAAAAGTGTCTGGGTAAATGTTTTCTATTATAGGCGTATTCGGGGGAGAAATCGGCACCTATTTTGAATTATTTTCAGTTCCGGCACCCGGCCACCATGCAGTCGAGCAGCTACGTCGATGAGAACGGCGCCCAGATCTCGCTGAGCGACGAGGAGCGGGCTTTCTATGGTTTGTGATCGCTATTATTTGCTAAGAACGTATCTCTATTTAGACACGCACGTCGACGAGCCGTACAATGGCGAGGAGGAGGACCAGGAGATGATCCGCGACTACGAGCTCTCCTGAAGGAGATCAACGACCAGCAGCTGGCCCAGGAGCAGATGGCGAAGCTATCGCTCGACAAGGCGACGACAGAAGCCGCCTCCGGAAGCAGCAACGAGAAGCCGAAGCCCAGCGAATGAGCACAACAACGCGCGCTCTACTATCAAGTTCAACGTGGCTGCTCCCCGGGTTCGCTCGGTCGCCTGCCAACAAATTCGATCATCTCGTACCATTCCCTCTGTCTGTCTCTCCCAGCACATACACACCATATATTTGTTGTAACTTTTGTATCGGCGTGCATATGTTATATACCCGCTCTAGCCCGTAGTACAGCCCTCCCCGCATATACGGCTATGTAGACTCTTCCCCCCACCACCCTCCTTCAACCCGTCTGAACATTCATCATTTTTCGCGTGGCGCGGATACGGGCCGCCCCGCCTTTCTACCTATACCCCCAAATCTTTTGTCGTTCCCTCGCCTGCGACTCTTGAATGCGTGAGCTGTTTTTTGTGATTGTGACCGCCGGAGTCGTAGCCGATTTATCCAAAAAACAAAAACCCAAAAAAAAATAAAACTTTAAAACCAGTCGTGTTCACGAAAGTTGCGCAATAGAAAATGATGCACGGCATGCACGGTACGATATTAACTGCAAGGTTTCAGGGTATGAGAGCAAACTTTAAATTTGAAAAAGCTACTTTAGGTTCTAGATACTTCGAATTAGTAAGCGACACACAGACATGAAAAAATTTGGTTCCGACGCGTTGCATAGACATACACGAATCGGAGCACTGCACCGGAAACTGTCCGGCATTTCCCTATCTTTCCAGGTATAGAAGCGCCTCCACCTTGCCATGGGCTTCATCGGAAACCCTTCACCCGACACCGCGCACTACTCGACAAGATGGCCGCCGCCTCCGTTTCAAGCGTCGCCTCGCAGTACCAGCAGGAGCTGAGCGACAAGATCGAGGACATCAAGCAGGCCGCTGTTCACCTGCAGGTTGGGCTTTGAAATTAGCATTTCCACCTCCCATTTTCCAGGAGCAAGCCCCGGCTCTCGTCAACGACATCCCGGCCAAGGTCGAGCCGTACAAGCAGGAGCTCATCGCCACCATCCAGGCCACGGTTCGCGCGCCCGAAGCTGCTGCCACCTGCCTTTTTTAGGGTGATGTGGCGACGCCGCCGGTGGCCGTCCTCACGACGATGATGTGGACGTCGATGATGCTGATCGGCGGGACGGTGGCGACCGTCATCTCGGCCAACGTGTTCGCCCCCATCTTCTCGATGGCCATCGGCACGTTCGGCGCGCTGGCGCTGGCCCTCGTCGGGCTGCCCCTCATCGCCTACTACCGCATCAAGGCGGTGAGCGCTTGATTTCTGGGTTTCAGAATACAATCAAGTGAGTAATGAAACTAGGCTGGTTGACTTTTTGTATATTTTTTATATCGGCTTTCCTCGGCCCTATGGGGCTGTAAAGTATAGCAAAATGTTCGCCTTGTTGTAGAGTAAGAATCCATTACATTTGAGGAGAAAAACGTTCTTTTTAGCTTTATTTTTTTTACTTTTTCTTTTTTATTCTTTTTTTTTCTTTAATTCTTTTCTTTCTTTCTTTTCTTACTCTACAGGAAGGTTTCGCATAATTTACACTCCTGTAGCACAATTGAGCTGGGCCTGGGCTCTAGCTGAAAATTATAGTTTTGAAAAGCCACTTCCATTAAAAAGCTAAATTTTGAATTCTGGTTGCGTTGAAAAGTGGGACTTTCGCTTTGGACTTGAACTCATTTATCTTTCGCTTTTGGTGGTTTTTTGCGACTAAAATTTAATGTATTCTTACTCTACTGACCGAGGCGAGTATTTTCGTATACTTTCCAGCCCGGTAGCTAAAAGGAACGCCGAGATACGAAAGTCGGGCCAGCTGGTCTTCAAAATTTACCTTTTCAGCAGTTTCTAGGCCGCAAAAGCATTTTTAAATCATCCTTTCAATCCCATTTTTCAGGACGTTGCCGAGGGCGTGCCCGAGTCGACGACCCGCTTCGGCCTGCTGAGCCTCGCCCTCGTTGAGGGGCTGCTCGTCGGCTACATCCTGGCCGACCGGTACGTGAGCGGTGCCCCGGTGGCCGCTCTGCCCGTCGCCCTCACCTCCATCCTCTACCAGCTGGCCTCGGCCCAGTTTGGCAACAATCGCCAGGTACGCGAGATTTTTGGCTTTTTCAAGCGGGTTTATTCCAGATGCTGCTGGGCGCCTCGGCCGGCGCGGCCACGCTCGCCACGCTGACGGTGGGCCTGGTGCTGGGCAGCCTGACGGCCTCGTACCTGCTGCTGACGCTGCTCTACGGCGAGCCATCGCCGCCACGCTGCAGTACCTCTTCGCCAACGTCACCAATGACTCGGTAATTTTTAGATATTGCAGGGGCTAAAAACATATTTACGTTTTGAATTCGTCGTATATCTACTTTTCTTTTCCAGACGCCCACCCACCAGTACGAGCTCGGCCTGTTCATCGCCATCCAGGCGTCGTACATCCTGGTGCACGCGCTGTGCGGCATGTCGGGCAGCGACTACAAGGCCGCCCAGCAGCACTAGACGATCGGCAGCGGCGACGGCGGCAGCGTGGGCGCTCTCCGGCACGTCTTCTAGCCGTTCGGCACGACACAACAACTCGCCCCACCTCATCTACCGCCCACCCATCATCCCCCGCTCACCTCGACTTCGACTACTCGGCTTGTAAGCGGCTTGTTTTTCGAGCGTTCGCGGCTTGGATTTCTTTTTTCTTAGATTTTTTTCGACAAAGCTGTTTGCCTTTAATTGAAGATTAGTATAAACTGAGCCTTTCTTGCGTTAAATTTGACCTGAAAAAGTGAAACATAAAAAATTTTGAGCCGGTAAAGTCAATATCGGCTAGGGCCAATTTTAATTTTTCTTATTTTGAGCTTTTTCAGCTTAATCACAAACTTTTTCAGCCGTCACCCCGCACTGGCCCTCCTCCTTCTCCCCCCTGCCCTCATCCACCCACACACCCTCGTGTCTTCTCTCGTCGACGTCGCGCATCTCCCCTCCGGCATCATCCGCAGCGTGGTCGACCCATCCGGCCGGCCACAGCACATCACACCCCGACCGAACAACAACAACACCACCACTACCACCCTATTTTGTCTGGATTTGCCCCCGAATAAATGTCGACACACAAATGAATTGGTTTTCCGATACGGAGTTCTTGTTACGGCATCAAATCGATATTTGGTTTTTGAATACAGACTATTGATCCGAGGATTGGGAGGAGGAAAAAGCCGCGGCTTCCCGGTTTTCGATGTTTTGAATTTTGAAATGGAATTAATTTTTTGGGAATTTTGGAATAACGCGCGCGTGTTTTTCTTGGCCTACTTACTTATCGGCCTGGTTCGGGTTTTTTTGATTTCCTGGCGTGCGCATAGGGCGTAGTTTGATAACTTTCGTGTCGTAACCCTCTAAAAACGGTCTTTTTTGGTGCCATTGTGGGATTTCATTGCGGAGTTCATTTTTAGCCTTTGCCGCTCTTTTTGACCACGTCGGCAGCGGAAATGGAGCGTTTCATAATTTTTGCGTCTGATTTCGAATCGTCTGATTTCGAATTTCTTGATCTTTTCTTTATTAATTTTATTTAGACTTTACAGCTTTTGAGAAGGCAACGAAAGTGGAGGCGCAACTTTTTCATAACCTCCCTTTTCCGATGCGACTCCCCTCTGGGAAAAACGCTTCCCAAACCAAGGTCTAGGTTGTGGACGGAAGGGCGCCAAATACGATCTCGGCGGCTTCAAGGTTGCCCGGCAATTAGCACACGCATTTCTGCTCCCGGACCACCATGGCGCGCGCATCTTTTTCGGTTGACATTTTTGGGGGTCGGAGACAGTTAGTTTGAGTTGAATGTCTGGCTTTCTTTCTCTTTCTCTCTCTCTCTCTCTCTCTCTCTCTCTCTCTCTCAAGGTTTTTTACGTTTTGTCTACGCTACTATCTACGGTTTGCACGGACGGTTCTTGAGTTTTATCGTGTTACCGCCCGTCTGGATCTCTCTCTCATTCTCGCTCTCTCCCTCTCGCTCTCTCTCCCTCTCGCTCTCTCTCCCTCTCTCTCTCTCTGCAGCAGCCTAGCCAGGGCTTACAGCTTTCTCGCTCATTTCAAAACGGTTTCAAGTTTGGAGATGACCTGGATTCTGGACTCAAAGGCTTTTCGGGGCGTTTAAAGGGACGGAGAAAGCAAAAAAAAAATTGACCGAAAGGTAAAACTGGTCGAATTGAAACAGCGCGATAGTCAACATTCAGTTTCCTAAAAATTTTCGCTTGCTTGCCCGGGTCTCTAGTTAGACTTGACTTGCCTTCTCTCCTTCTCTCTATCTGGCTCTCTCTCACTCTCTTTCTCACTCTCTCTCGCTCTTTCTCTCTCTCAGCTCTAAGTAGAGACCAAGAACCACCAACGCCGGATCTCCAGGATTATCCGCAATTAATTTCGAGCTGTGCGCGTGTGTGTCGCGCACATCCACCGCGCCGGGGGACCTCTATTTGTGAAGCGCCGCATGGAATCAAACAGATGAGAGGCAGGAGAGAGCGAGAGAGAGAGAGAGAGAGAGACAGACAGAGAAACGGAATCCGATTCAATATTCCGTCTATTTGCACGGCGCCTCCAAGGGGGGGCTCTACCCGTACGCGACATGCCTCTAAACACGCCGCGGGGTGCGCTGGCGTTCTGTTGCAAGTACATTTAGACATTTTAAAGGGGTTGTTAAGCTCAAAAACGGTTTTCGGTACAAGTTTCCAAATTAGCAAAGGGTCATTGCTAGCCTGCCTCATTTTGGCTGGAATACGTTCAGTTAAAAAGTGGATTTTTGTAGTTAAATACCGATAGTTTGGAAATTCCGGACGGTGTCTCCGCGTTTTAACGGCATTTTGATGAGTATATTTCATAGTCGGCATTGATTTCCGTCAATCTCCTTGGTACTTCTTGCTCACGCTCTCTATCTCTCCCTCTATTTCTCTCTCTCTCTCTCTCTCTCTCTCGTTTTCTCTCTCTCTCTCTCTCTCTCTCTCTCGCCATCTATCCCTCGCTACCACTACTACGCCTCCATTTTTACTCATTTTTTCTACCCTTAAAACCATCTGGGATTCAACGGTTTGCCCCATCCCCGCTACGCGTAGCTCCTATTTGCACAGGCTGCCCGCCGGCCCGTTTTTACAGGGCGCATCCGATCCTCAGCGTCAGCACCAGTGGAAAACCCCAATTTTAGCCTCCCCATTGCCTCATTTTTAGAATTTTTATTGAGCGTGATATTTGTGCTCTGCCGAAAATGAATAATTCTATAGATTTGGCCTTGTCGGTCCCTTTAAGAGGTTTAACAAACATTATTTAGAATTTTGAAGATAGATAAGTTCTAAAATCTTAGAATCCTGGGTTCCTCGGTCTTTAAAATGCTAAACCAATCGATTTTCAGCCAGAAATATCGGAAATTCGACGTATTTTTGGCTGCCCGGCGCCTTTAAAATAGCTTTTACTTTTTGCGCAAAAAATCTTTAAGTTTTGCTGCCTTGCCGCGGCCCTGAAATGCTCTAGAGCGTATTAAATTAACCGTCTGAATTTTATAAAAATACCTACGTTTTTCAGCTTGCTAAGTTTCCAAAAAAACCATGGATTTCTGCCTTGCCGGCCCCTTTAAAAAACGCCAAAAATTTACCCAAAATTCCCCCATGCTCCTAGTTACAATTTGCAATGAAGCCAAGGGGGGGGGGGGAGGCAGAAGCGGCTCCTAATTAGAGCCGGGTGGTCCTTCCTGGGCGCACAGGAAGCGCCTCCGCTCCCGCAGCAGCCTCCCGGGTTTTATGTGTTTCCGGTGGGCCCTAGCTGGCCCTTGGCCCTTGGCCACCCAGAGATGACCACCAGGCAGGCAGCCAGCCGGCTGGCCGCCGGAGGATGGCTACTCGCCCGGGATACCCAATCTAATTAATCCCGCCACCCTCGCAAGCCCAATCCCGGCCTGAATCTTTGGGCAGCAAATCTAACCTAACCAAAACTAAAATAAACCGCCTTGTAGCTTGTGTTCTACTGCTAAAACGACTCTTTGAGCTTTTTTTTCTACAATGCTGTAGTTTACATCCAGTAAGTCCAGAAAAAGCGAGGTTCAGTCTCGTATGTCTCGAAAAAAAGGATGCCTGGAGCCTAAAACGGATCATTATGCTTAGGAAACCGTCTTTGTAGCTCTAGAAATCCTTTTTTCTTTCGGAACTACAGTAGCGTTTTTGCAAACAGCAGAATCCCCGATGATAAAACATTTTACCTCTGGCTCTCTCTTTCTCTTACGCTCTCTCTCTCTCTCTCTCTCTCTCTCTCTCTCTCTCTCTCGCTCTCTCTCTCTTTCTCTCTCTCTCTCTCTCTCTCTCTCTCTCTCTCTCTCTCTCTCTCTCTTTGCACTTCTCCCTCGCTCTGGCTCTCTCGCTCTCGCTCTGGCTCACTTGGCTCTAGCTCTCTTTCGCTCTGGCTCTCGCATGCTCTCGCATGCTCTCTCTCCTCTCTCTCGCTCTCTCTGTCTCTTTCCCTCTAGCTCTCTTTCTCCTTCAGAAATTGGATGGCAAACTAGCAGAGGTCATTTGAAAGTAGAAGGCTGGCTATTTCGGCGAGACCGTCTAAGTGCATCAGCATTTGGCGTTTTTCTATTCCCTTTAAACCCATTTTGGCACCCTTCCAAGATTACTTGTCAATCCTGAATTATTGCCAGCCATTTTTTCCGCCCACCTCTCCCCCACCGCCATCAATTCGAGATTGAAACCCCCCAACCGCCGTGCATGGGGGGCAAACCGTCGGGGTGTAATTTGTCGCGGCTAGCCCCCCAAAATTGGAATGCCAAAATGCGGGAGAGAGAGCGAGAGAGAGAGAGCGAGAGAAAGACAAATCGAGAGCTGTTGCTCCCCGAGAAAGGCTGCAAAAAATTCGCCACGCCCTTCTCCCTCTCTCGACATGGCCGAGCATTTTCCCACACTCACTCACCCCAAAGCGATTTTACCCAAATTTGAGAAAAATTTTGTATGGATTTCACATAGATTTTCGGTTTCCTAAGGCGTCTCTGCTAGCCTGCTGATCTAGACAAAATTGCTAACAACTGCCAACCTTTAAAAGCTCATTTTTGACTCGGGGAGCTCTAAAAAATTCTGATGCCGGACGTTCCAGTCCATTTAAATTGTCTAAAATACAGAACTCATCGAGGTGCTTGACTATGGGGAGGGGCGTAGAGTCATTATCGATACCTGTCCATGATAAAAGACTATAAAACGTGTGTATTTTTGATTGTACGGGAGCAGGGACGTAGCGTAATACCGGCCCCGGGGGCTCGGGGGCCCCCGCCGAAATCGGCCGGGGCCCGAAAATTTCATAAGGGGGGACCCTTATGATTCTCATTTTCTCAAAAATTTTGCTGCCTGCGGCGTTATTTTTCCACTTTTTTTTACGGCTATTTGTAGAGCTATGTAACCTTTTTTTCAAAAAATTTGCCTTCGGCGCTGTTTTCTCGTTAATGTTTTGAGTTTTTTGGAAAAAATTTTGGGGGCCCTCCCCCGAAATTTTTTTCTGGCTACGCCCCTGTACGGGAGTAATAGGATCAATCTGCCCCTTCCCCCCCTGGTAACAGCACAGATCCCTCTGCATAAACATGGAATTTTCGTTTTTCCCTTGGTCCAAAAGTCCCTTAAAAATGCAGGGATTTTGGCCTTCCTTCTCGAGTTTCTCTCAGTCTCTCTCTCTCTCTCTCTCTCTCTCTTTCTCGCTGGCTCCCGCTCTCTCTTTTGCCTCAAAATGGTCCCCCAGCGGCACATAAAAGGGCAGATGAGGGGATTATGGTCATTCTGTCAGTCCTCTACTGGGAGAGAAGAGAATCGTTGCGGGACCCATCCGGGGCTGGTGGCTGTCCCTCCAGATGCGATTATCTCTTCTCTTATTCTCAAAAGGAGATCCTCTTCTCTCCACTCTTCCACTAAAAAGCCCCCGTCGTCCAATCCACAATTTGTCACCCGGGGCTACGACCCGATACTCCCGACACAGTCCGCCAGTCGTTGGACTGCACTTTTTATTAGCCGGCTAAGGGTAGGCTGGCAGGGATTATTGTGGAATTTTGAAGCCGGGGCAAAGCCGTAGGTCAGCTTGCCGAGATTTTTTGGTGATTTCGAAACTGAAACTATGCGTCCAAAGAACTGTGCGGGGCGAGAGAGGAGAGAGAGCGAGAGAGCGATAGAGAGACTAGTCAACCTCTATCAAGCCCATTCTTCGGACAGCTAGCAGAGATCATAAAGGATTTACTAAACCTAGGGCTATGGAGTGTTAGCAAAGATTCTTGAGGAATTTGCCTTCCCAGTCCCTTTAAAACGCTCTGCTTTTGCCCGCCAGTTTAAGCAGTCTGCAGAGGACAGTGAGGCATTCCGGGGTCCAAAAATTGGAGTGCTGGCAGAGAATCTTGAGGAATTTTTGTATTTCCTTGGCTTCCTAGTCTTCCTTAAACCCATGGGCAGTTCAAAGCTAGCGAGCAAAAAAACAGTGAGAAATCGACGGATTTGAGGATGCCTGTAGTACTAGCAGAGATTCGTGGGTAAATGGATCGAACCTTGCCTTTCCGGTCCCTTTAAACATCGGGCAAGCTATCCGAGATTCTTTGCGGGATCGGAGGGGATGGAGGGGGCAGGCTAGCAGAGATTCTTTGAGGAATTGGAGGGGATGGAGGGGCAGGCTAGCAGCGATTCTTTGCGGAATTTAAGCCCGCTCCTACCTGCCCGTCCCTTTAAACCCCACGGCAAGGCTCTAGGCTCATTTCCAATTCCAGGTGCCCCTTTCTGCTGGGTGTGCAACACCCCCCGGCCATGGTGGGCCCCTAGTGGGCCTCTTTTGGGCCCCACCCTGGCCCTGCACCCCATATACCCTTGCTTTGGCACCATGCCAGGGGCCCCCGGATTAGTATCCGGGCCCCGTCTCTGGGTCCCCCTTGGGACCCAAAGGGGACACCACTTCTCAACCGCCTTCTATCCCCCAGAATTGGCCCTCCGGGAATTATGCTAATTTGGGTGGTGATTTACGGGGTTTAGCTTGTTTTTTTTTGGTTATTTCCGCAAAGATTCTCTGCTAGCCTGCCCCTCCATCCCCTCCAATTCCTCAAAGAATCTCTGCTAGCCTGCCCCCTCCATCCCCTCCAATTCCTCAAAGAATCTCTGCTAGCCTGCCCCTCCATCCCCTCCTATTCCTCAAAGAATCTCTGCTAGCCTGCCCCTCCATCCCCTCCAATTCCTCAAAGAATCTCTGCTAGCCTGCCCTCCCCATCCCTCAATTCCTCAAAGAATCTCTGCTAGCCTGCCCTCCATCCCCTCCTATTCCTCAAAGAATCTCTGCTAGCCTGCCCTCCATCCTCAATTCCTCAAAGAATCTCTGCTAGCCTGCCCCTCCATCCCCTCCTATTCCTCAAAGAATCTCTGCTAGCCTCCCCCTCCATCCTCCAATTCCTCAAGAATCTCTTAGCCTGCCCCTCCATCCTCAATTCCTCAAAAATCTCTCCTAGCCTGCCCCTCCATCCCTCAATTCCTCAAAGAATCTCTGCTAGCCTGCCCCCTCCATCCCCTCAATTCCTCAAAAGAATCTCTGCTAGCCTGCCCCTCCATCCTCAATTCCTCAAAAAAATCTCTGCTAGCCTGCCCCTCCATCCCTCCTATTCCTCAAAGAATCTCTGCTAGCCTGCCCCCTCCATCCCCTCCAATTCCTCAAATGATCCCTGCTAGAGGCCGAGCATTCCCAGCGGCTACTATGTTATTTCTGGAAGAAAAAGCGTTCTCGGTTCCGTAGCATTTCGAGGATTAGTTTCCGCGACGAAACCCTTGTTTTCTGCTCTTTCTCTTTTTTTCGCTCTGGATTATGTTAATTCCCCGAGGTCTTGATTTTGTTTTCCGGCCGTTCTTCCTCCAGAGGGCGTTCCATTAGTCGTCGTTTTGTTCAAGCCGTCCCTAACGAAATTCGAACGTAAAATCAAAAAAGGCGCTAGCAGGTTTTACCATTACATAAAGCTTTTTTTCAGGCATTTTGCCTGGTATCCCCATTAAAAATTTTGGACCCCCTGCGGGTAGCTTAAAGGGCAGCCGACGGCATGTGTCGATCCCCCATCAACAAATTGGCATGTAGCCAACAGGGCAGAGAGCGCGCCCCGGGGAGAGGCGCAGAGACATTTACTTTCCAGCGATTGACTATGCCGTCGGCATCCCTTTAAGTTAAAGTGGAAACCAGATAAAATGCAAAAGTTGACCGCTGCCAACAATGTGGTCTGGACAGTTACTTATCGCTCCAAAGGAAAGTTAAAGCCTCGTTTTCATTGAAAAACCCAAAAGAGCTAAAATTCACTCCCGCCTGATCTTCTCGGGTGGTTGTCGAGGCCTAGTCCAGTAAAGGACTCGATTTTCCGTCTGTTTCGTCTGCTTAGATTTAATTTTTTTATTTCTACAACAGTTGGTGCTCTTGCAGACCCCTTTAACTGATTAAAATCGATAGATTGAACCTTCAAAACAAAAATTACTGGCTTCGATCACCCAATAAATCCCCCAGATTTAAAAATTCGGAAAATCGCATGCTGCATGCTGCCCCCGCTAAATTCGAAACATATGCCAGCCTCCAATCGCCCATTTCGCTCTACAACACCCATTTGCGTTTGTCAATTTTTTTTTGGGAAGCGCTAGAATTTTGGCAATATGCCATCTGGCGTGAGCTCCAGCTTTGCCTCCAGGATTCATCAATTTTGTAGTAAAGAAAGTGTGTGTGTGCCCGGGGGTTTGTGGCTTTTGTGGAAAAGCCCCGGCCGCCCAATAACAATTCTTCAAAAATCCGTCTGTCTCTCTCTCTCTCTCTCTCTCTCTCTCACTCTGCCAAACCGGCACCATGTGTTCGTTCCGTTTTGTACGGATTTTCCCCGCCCGGGGAAGGCTTTACTATGGATGCCAAGTGCTTCCGGGCGTCGGAAAGGAGCCGAATCCACGATTTTTCAACTTCTTATTTCATGGCGTAATCATTTTGGCCATTTCTCCGTTGTTACTCTGAGTTGTATTGCGGACAGTCGTGTGGCCCTATTAAAACCCTCAAATCGGCATGATATTGAATGTTCATGCTCAATTCAGGCTCGATTTCGTGCTCAATATCGAGTCCCGAATCCCCAGCATCCACTTGAATTTTTCGAATACAGGGCTGAAGCCTATCATATATTGGTCTGGCCAGCCGTGTCCGAAGGTCTCTGTCTCCCAATATCGGAAGCGCTCTCTCCCCCTCTCTCTCCCTCTTTATCACTCACCCTCTCACTTACTCACTCACTCACTCACTCACTCGCTCACTTCTCTCTCTCTGTCTCTCTCTCTCTCTCTCTCGCTCTCCCTCTCTTCTCTCTCTTTAGCTCGCTCCCACTACCTGTGTTGAATTTAGCTATCTTTTTCTATCTGACCTTGAAGCATTACATAAGCATGTGTTCCCCAAAAAACACTACTAAATGCCCTAATTTCTTCACATTTAGTATCAGGTTTCTTCTAAAATCCTAAAAAGTTTCTGCTAGCTGATTTTTTTATCTATAAATTGTCGACCGCTTTAAATACCTCTCCCCTACAATGCAATGGCCAATTGCCAACCGCCATCCAACATCATTCCATTTTTCCTTTCTCTCTCTCTCTCTCTCTCTCTCTCTCTCTCTCTCTCGGGCTGTCAGCTCGATCACTCAGCCAGGCAATGATGGACGACCAGTATCTACTCGTCCCAACAATACAGCAATTTTTGGAGGATTTGCTCTCTGTCGCTCTCGCACTCTCTCTCGCTCTCTCTCTCTCGCTCTCGTCTGTTAATTGCTATCAGTTACTTGTTTTGCTTCCTAGGGTTTCCGCAGAGATCTCTGCCAGCCTACCCCATCCATCCCGTCCAATTCCTCAAATAATCTTTGCTAGCCCCTCATGCCCTCCAAATGGTTTTTGTCTCGCCTCCTCCCCTGGCAGTTTGTCCAGCCCATTAGCCATCGTGGGTCCCGATCTGTTGCTTTTTGCCCGTTCACCCCCAGATTTCCGCTCCTTGTGCTGCCATTTTCATGTGTTCCAGGGGCTTTTAGTGATGTTCCTGGCTGGCCTATCCACTCAAAAACCCCCAGAGAATTATTGGCCGGCGGCCGATCCCATCGAGAAAGTGCCACAAATGCCCTCAAGAGGCTTGATTCCCGGCTTTTTTACACTAGATGCTATTTACTGGGCATTTTCGGAGGCTTTTAACGTGATTACCGTATCTAGAAATTCTCTAACATCTTGCTAAAGGGGCCGGAGGCAGATGAGTTCCTAAGAGATATCTGCAAACCTGCCTAGATTTTCCTCAAAGATCTCTGCTAGCTTTACAAAAATTTCCTGAAGAGGTCATGCCAATTTGGAATGCTAATCTGAATGTAATACTCAATTATGATCCTTTGGAAAGTAGTGAAAGGGATGAGAGCGGAAGAAGAGAGAGAAAGAAAGAAAGAGAGAGAGAGCGGAGAAAGATAGAAAGAGAGAGCGACAGAGAAACACAAAAATTAGCACATGCCGCATCCCCCCTGGCGACCATCCCACCCAGCCAAGTTGCGGGCGTCCGGAAAAGACCCGAAAAACGGGCCGACAGGAGGGCCCCAAACAATTGTGCCCCCCAGGGCACAAACCGGGCCACACCGGCCCGCTTTTTGCCGTTTCGCCCTTCTCTTTTTTGCCAGCCAGACTTTTTGCACTGCCCCTGCTCCTTCCACTTTCACGGCTTTCTGCTCGTTTTTTTCACTCGTTGCCTCACTTTTTTCGGGTGAAATTTGATCTCTCCCATCCCCCATCACCACGCCAGCACTCCTACACAAATTGCGTCCACGACCCGTCGTAAATTGACTGTTTTCGGGTGGTTCAACCAAACAGAAAAACTTCCGAAGCGATCTCGGCTAGCTTGCCTTCTCTAGAAACTTCTGACGAATCTTTGCTAGCTTGCCTTCCCTAGAAAATGCGAAAGGGCCCCCGCTGGATTTCTCTTAGGAATTCCTAAAGGACCTCTGCTAGCGTCCACTGCTAGAAGTTCCTGATGGATTTGTGCTGGCTGGCCTTCCTGGAGTTTCCGAAAGGATCTCGGCTAGTTTGCCTTTTCTAGAAATTTCCGAAGAATCCCTGCTAGCTTGCCTGGGAAATTCGTAAAGGATCTCTGCTGGCTTGTCTAATGCAGAATTCGCTTCGCAAAAAAGCCGATGAATTCATAGTGAATCTTTGCTAACCTGCCTGTCTCTCTCTCTCTCTTTCTCTTTCTCTCGCTCTTTCTGTATTCTCTGATTTTACTTTTCTTTCTCAAATGTTTCTCAAATTCTCTCAAATTCGCAACATTTCGAAACGAGACCATTTTTTTCGGGCAGACCCAGGTTCCACGTTTTTTGCAGACACACACCAGCGGCCAATTTTTTTTTGCTGTCGCGACCGTGAATTGGAGTGTCGCGTAGTGGCAGGGGGTTAGAGAAGGAAAGGAAACGGAAAGGGGAAAGGGGCGGAAAAGCCGGCACACAGCAGCGTGTCGAGCTGTTTTGAATTGAATAGGGTGGATGGAGGGAGTGAGTCGAAAAGGCCGAAAAAAGGACCACCACCACTACCACCACAAAAAGAAACATGCGCTAAAAAGAGCCAGTTTCCTGGCCGGTCCGCCGCGCTCCTTTTTACGCGAAGTTTAGGGGGAGGGGGTTCGGAACCGTTTTTTCACCGTTTTTGGCATTCGCTTTCTCCTTCCCTCTCGCATTCCCTCTCTCTCTCGCTCACGCGCTCTCTCTATCTCTCGCGCCCTCTCTATCTCGTTCTCTCGTTATCTCTCTCACTCTCCCTCTCTCGCAGATTTCTTAGAATTGCCAAGTCTGGCTTTTTTGCCATACCTTGGTGGTTAGTAACCCACCTCGCAATGCAAATAGATTTTTTCGGGCAACCTACACCGTTTTGGAAGTGATTCTCAGGCGATAAATCCAACACTGCTGTTATTTTAAAGGGCTAGAAAACCCGAAAATCTACCCCAGGAACTTACTAGGTCCCGACAGCTACGCGCCAAATCAATATGACACTTTCCATCGAGATTTAGAGCATCGGAAAGATCGCAAAAATATGTCGTTTGGAGCACCGTGTAGCGTTTCGTTTAAAGCGGTTGATTCTCGCGCTTTTCTGGGAATTTAAGAGTTCAAAAGTCGTGTTCCATGTCTTCACCGTCCCTTTAAAGTTTGCTAAGCAACTCGACTGCGACTGGACCGTTCCTCCATGGTACTAAAAACGGTGCGCAAGCAAGGGACAGAGACCAGGGGCAGACTTCGGAACCATTATTTTCTCTAGGTTTTTCTGTCTGTATCTCTCTATCACTCTCCCTCTCTCTCTCTCTCTCTCTCTCTCGTTTTATTGAGATAAATTCCGCAACAACCAACCTAAAGCCTAAAAGAACCCATTTCGGGCCGGGGAGTAGAGTAGTAAAGTTTGTCCGCGCAGCAGGAGGCGAGAGAGAGAGTGGAGGAAGAGAGGATAGAGAGAAAAAGAGAGAGAGAGAGAGAGAGAGAGAGAGAACGACCGGACCCACAATATTGAGTAGCATACAAATGGCGGTCTCGCCATTTGGAGCCGAGCGGAATTGCAGCTATTTTCAGCCAAGACTCTGCTTTTCCAATACCTTTTAAAACCTCTGATGTCCGCATTAAATAGGCAACAGCTTCTGGCCTTTAAAGGGACGGGATAATGCACGGCAGAATTTCGGTTTTATGGATTATTACATAGAATTTTACATATTTTTCAGTACCTTGGCCCGTTGCCGACATTTTTGGCTTCCATCGGCCTTTAAAATACGCTCCTTATCGTTCTTTTAGTTTTCTGAATCACTTGTATTTAAAACTGACTCAAAAACTCAAAAAATACCGATTGAAATTCAGCACATACCGCTATTTTTCCGCCCGCCTCCCCCTCAAAAATACTATGAGCAATCCGTTCGGGACCTCTTTTTGCTTTGAAAAATGAGTAAAACTTCTTTTCGCTTTTTACCTGCTCCCCCCCGCAAAATTGTATCTTTTCCACGCGTCTGAGTAACCAAAACTTGATGCCAAATTTTTCGGGGCTTTTTGGCAGGCTGCCAGGTTTTCCGCAAGTCGAAATGGAATGGAATAGTAGGCCGTACGATTCACTCTCAACTCTCACTTATACAACCACCCACCGGCATTCTCGGCCCTCCAACTGGCAACCCCTAACCGCTATTTCGCCCCTCCCTCACTTTATTGCTTTCGTGTGCTGCAGCCCCGGCTAACGCCCGGCGGGCCAGCACAAAGTTGCAGGAACTGGTTGAAAAGTTTTGGCTTCTGAGGATCTCTCGGGATTTCTCTCTCTCTCTCTCTCTCTCTCTAGCTTTCTCTCGCTCTCGCTCTCTCTTTCTATGAATATCTCTCTCGCTCTCTCTCGCTTTTTTTATGAAACTTTCCAACTACTATACTACTATGATGTACATGAGGTTTCAGCATCAAGCAGGTTTTAAAGGGGCTAGGACGTGCTAGAATCGACCTCAATTTCTTTTTGCTGACTCTCCCATCCATGTAGAGTCAGACACCTCTGGCGTCCGGAATATTTGCCCTCCTCCTCCCCCCTTTGGCCATCCCATTTTATGGGTGGTTATGAAGTGTGGGTGTTGAGGGGATGATTCACAAGACAAAACGGAGAGAGAAAAAAGGGTATCCGGCCCGGAAATATCTTCCCCCCTTTCATCCTCGGCTTCACCCCCACCCACCCAGACCCCCAGACAGATTCCGTTCGACTACTCTGTACGCGCCTAGCGAGTACTGTATTACCTAGAGAATTCCGATTGGCTACTGACTACAGTTGTGGAGTACCGCATTCCGTGTCCATTTTCACAATGCCCAGACCGTCAAGGTTTTTCGGGCGGAAAAACGAACCAGGGAGTCGGTTTTTTGGAGTTTTTCGAGGTTTAAAAAGGCATTTTTTCCAATTTAAAGGTTTTTAAAGGTACGTTGATGTCGGGAAGAAGCCTAGATTTTTTACCGTAATTTTAAAGGCGCATTCAAGGCTATGTTATGCCCAAAAACGCCGAATTTTTCGCCTAAAAACTTCTTTTTTGTTGATTTTTATGCCGATAATTTTAGAAAATTTTTAATGATTTTCTACTGTACTTTTTCGGCCTAAAATTATTTTTCTCAGTCTAAATGTTAAAAAAGTGTAATCTCCATTAATTCCGATTTTTTGCAGAGAAGCCGCAGCGCCTCCGTGTGCAGCCGACTGAGCGTGATGGCGGCGACGAAGAGCTTTGTGAGTTCTTTTAAGGGGACATTTTTGTGGAGTTACGCAATGTTGATAGGCACAAAAAACACGTCAGCAAGTCTGGCTTCAAGAGAAAAAAAAGATAAAAATCCTGGTCAAGGCCATTGGAACAGAGAATAGCAAAATAAAACCAAGAGAACGGGACCGGAAATTGACGGAAAAGCCATTCTGAAGGGTCAGTAAGCGAGAAAATCTAACCCGTGGATTGGCTAGATCTAGATAGCTACGGGACGCTACAAATTACATGAGAAAAACGCCATGTTAATCGTTTTGAATTTCGCCTAAAACTCTTCACTGCTAAAAAATTTTAAGCGTATTTTGGAGCCGCGCGCATCTGTCGAGACCTAGCCGACGGAAAAGGGTCGATTCTGACACTTCCTAACATTTTTAAAGTCATTATTTTCTCTCTTTAGGGTTTTCTCTAGATATATCAAGATTTCTCTCTCTCTTCCTCTCTCTTCCCCTCTCTCTCTCTCCCTCGGTCTATCTCTCTCTGTGTCTCTCTATCGCGCTCTCCATCACTTGCTAAGGAAGGGAGAGAGAGAGAGAGAGAGAGAGAGAGATGGATATGGCAGTTGTCGAGACCTAACCATTATTATGGGAGTCGATTTTAGCCTTCCCAGCCCCTTTAAAGCGCTTTTCTATAGAGCTTTTCTGTCATTTCCGGCCCCCAAAACCATTGATTGGTCCTTTAAAGTTTGGTTTAGTGGATGTGGGTGTGTTTGTGGAGGTTTGCAGCCCCCATCACAGCTCGGGCTCAGATTTCAGCCGTCCTGGGCCGACCTTTTCACGGGAGTCCGACTGACTGGGCCATGGCCCCCCGGGCAGTCTTTATTTGATTCCCATCGACCTCCGCCTCCTCCTCCTGCTCTTGCTCCTTTTACTCCTCATCCTCGGCTTCTACTCCTCCTTTCCCAGCCATATCCATGCCGATTGCAAGGCTAAAAGCCGCCCAGCGCGCTTCTCGAATTCCACAAAAATCGAGCTCATCCAAAGATCCTTGTGAGTTTCGCAGGATTTTCTATGGATTTTGTAGAGCTGCTTCAGAAATTCGGCAGAATTTTGGGTCCCAGAAAGGTTTTGCGTTTTAAAGCGAATTTCCGTTCGGAGTCTGAACTCAAAAATAGCGTTTTTTGGGGCGTTTTCGAGTTATTTTTGTAGAATAACGTCAGTTAAAAAATTCTATAGCTTTTGGCGGTTTTGAAAATTTTGTTTTTGTACGTATTCGATTTCAGTACAATTTTTAGGATAAGAAAATTCGAAAACCAACTACAAAACGAAAACCGACAACAAATTAAAAATTCTTATTTCTCCAAAGACCTTTGCCAGCCTGATCTTTCCTAAAGAATCCCTGCTAGCATGCCTTTGGGTGGCAGATTCTGGTCAGGTTTTTTAAGGAATCTCTGCAAGTCTGCCTTTGCCTGATGGTCGTTTCACAAATGGCGGAATTTTTGAAAAAATTACTAAAATTTTTTTCTCAAAGGATCGTTGCTAGTTGCCATTCGCTAATCGTAGTTTTAAAAATTCTAATTTTTTTTATTTTGGGGCCTGTAATGTTATCGAATTTTGATGAAGTTTGGATTTGATTAAAATAACTTTTTGAAGGCGGCGATTTGGTATTTTTTATTTGAAATTTTTGAAACGCTTTCCAAGCTTCCGGCACGATCTCCAGCCAATTCAGGGCCAATCCACCACCACCCTGGTCATCCCCAACTCTGATTCCCCCCCAGAATCAAAATCCATATGCAAATTAGGTCCACTGGTCGGCGGGATGGCAGGCGAATTGGGCCCCGGCAGTGCGTGAAATTCTTTAAGCCCTCCGCCAATTTCCATCCCTGGCCCCGTGGTCAGTCTATAAAAGTCGTTCCGTTTACTCTCGATTTTTCCTAAAGTGTTTCTGCTAGCCCCCAAACGATCAAGCGCTTCTAAGAATCTCTGCTAGCCGGCCTTTTCCTGAACAATTCCTATTTGCCGAATTGGTATCATAATGTCGAAATGTCATAATGTCGAAATGTCAGAATGTCGAAATTTACATAAGCTAAATTTCCCGGTAATGTCCCCGAATTCTAGGCAAAAAAAAGCTGTCGTGAAATCAGAGAAAAAAAAGAGAATGTGGAAATTTTTTTTGGCTAGGATTTGGGTTTCACCGTAATATTAACTTTAAATTTCGACAAAATTATGAATTTCGACATTTTGAAAATAAGCCCTATTTGCCGATCTTCCCCAAAGGATCTCTGCTAGGCTAATATTGCCCAAAGGGTCTCTGCTAGACCGCCATTCCCAAGGTTCCAAACGCCCCTTTTCCAACGAGTCCCTTTCCTCAAGGTTCTCTGCTAGCCATCCTTTCCCAAGGTTCTTTTCTAAACATTCCAAAACGTTTCCTACTAGACTGAAAATGTCCTTCCACTTCCTCAAGAATCTCTGCTAGCTGTCGATTTCCCCAAGGATCTCCGCTAGCCTGCCCTTTCCAGAACGCTTCCTGCGTGTCCGCCCTTTTTTAAGGAATCCCTGCTAGCCTGCCATATCGTGAAGAATCTTTACTAGGCTGCCGATTTTTCCAGAGTTTTTGAAATATACCTTTTCCTCAAGGATCTCTGCTCACACTCCCCCTCACCAAGGACGTTTGCTAGCCAGCCACCCCAACCCAAATGCCCCAAAATCCATGAGCCGAATCCCAGATTCCCGGCTCGTTAGTGCGAGCCCCGGAATTTGAAGTGGATCCCCCTTGGCAGGCTGCCAATACCAGGCCTAATTCTGTCGGCTTCGGCTCCTCCTCTTCCTCCTCCTCCTATGCCGGCTATACACAGCTTCACCTACCCACGCAAAGCTTCGTCGATCCTGAGATCTACCTGGATCTACCCGGCCATTTCCCGTCGGATAATGGACCCACTAAACCGTGCCCCAAATCGCCGGCCCATTTCCCCCCAAGGGCGCCGCCCACTCAGCTTTTGGCTTTCCGGCTCTGCTGTACCGGAAATCCATTTGCGGTACCTGGCGTCTTCTATTTCTGGCTAAAAAGAGTGATCTCTGCTAGCTTGCTGACTGGCTGGAGATAGAACATTGAGACTCTCGATTGCCATTAGGGTGATATTTGAGTCAAAGTTTTCCACAAAGAATTTCTGCTGACTCAATAGGTTTCATTACTGCCACGTTCTTTTAAGCCAGAAAACGGCGATGTAGGACTGCGACCGTTGCCCAAAAAATCTCCGTTGGCTTGCCGGGTACATCTCGGTTTTTCCCGCTTGGAAAAAAAAATGCTAGTTTTTTTTTTATATGCTTTTGAATCCCAAAATATTTCTGCTAGGCTGCCATTTCCTAAATCGCCTCTACCCCCTAATCTGTCCCTTCCCAAGGAATTTCTGCTAGCCTGCCATTTTTGGAAATGGTCACTGCTAGCTTGCCCTTTCCTTAGAAATCGCTGCTAGGTTGATGAATCTTCGGAATCTTCAAATGGTCTCTGCTAGTTCGCCGGCTGGAAAACTGTAAACTATCTCGGGCTCCAAGACGGTCCTTTTTAGAGCAAAAATTGAGCTTCAGCCCCTCCCCCATTGCAGTGGAGCAGCTCAGAATCCGAGCGCCCACGGCTCGTTTTGCAGGATGTCGTGCCAGCCGGGCGGTGTGTGTATAGGGAATATTCCGAGAAGTGAGCGGATGGGCTTTTGGCTTGGCCGCCACCCTCACACCGACAGACAGATGGAGGGGGGGGGAGGGAGAGGGGAGGAGAGAGTTAGTGAGGAGGGAGGGAGAGGGGAGAGAAGTTAGAGAGAGAGGAGAGAGATAAGATAGAGGCAGGCAGAGAGAAGATATAGATAGAGAGAAAGCGAGAGAGTGAGTGAGAGAGAGAGGAGGGAGAGCGTGAGCGGATGAGACACACAAACCGACAGACAGACAGACAGAGACAACGCCTTATGCCCCCCAGGGCACATCAATTACGGGTTAGGGAAGGGGGGATGGCTATGCCGTTTCGGGACACACACACCGCCACGGCCCACCCCCTTCACATTCCGCCATTCGTGTGGTGGCCACCCACCCTCACTTTTGCCTTTTTTCGGGCAACTTTTGACCCTTCCGGGCTGCACTTTCCAGGGCCGTTTTTTGGTCTATTCCTTGCGTCCTATTTAAATTTTTGTTCTAAGCCCTTTAAAAGGACTAGGAAGCGCCAAAATCAACCCCACGGCGCGACTAGGTCTCGACAGCTACGCGGGATTCCAATTGACGGTTAAAAAGCGTGTTCTTGTGGAATTTCGGCCATTGAAAGGTCTAGAAATTGGGAGCCGCTAGGTCTAGACCGTTACGTAACACACCGACGTCGTTTTTGATCGGCTTTACAGAGATTCAAAAGGTTTGAGCATCAACCCCTGCGTTGGACTAGGTCTCGACAGCTACGCTACGTTCCAAAAAATTAGTATAAAGGCCCAAAAAATCAACTCGTTAGGGTTATTTGGAGCGCCGCGTAGCTGTGATGAAGGGGATTTGTCCCTTCATCGCTCCTTTAAGATTGGTAAAGGCCGGGCTATCGAGTCCATATAGTTTCTACTACAATCCGTGCCTTGCTCGGCCCTTTAAAATTAATTGGAGCTCGAAATTTCCTTGTTTTGCACGCTATTTTTGAGAGGATCATCGATATTTTCCTGAGGTATCATGGCTAGCTAGCCACGCAGCGCTTCCTAGTCCCTTTAATGGGTTTCTGGGTAGATTTTTTGAAAATTTTTCAAAGCCAAATTCGAACCGCCAAACCGAAAAACCAGCTAACTTTGGATTTGCTGAATTCGTAGCCGAATTTCCCGCCTCCCTCCACTTCGAGCTGGCCGTCCAGAAATGGGCAAAAGATTAGCCGTAAGGGCCCATTTCGAGTCGAGCCTTCACCCCGTCTTTTCTTCGCCTTTCGCTGCCGGGATGACAATATTTCGTCGGACGGGGCCTTTTATACCCCGAGTCGGAGGGGTTCGCTTTCAAGTCGGCGAGAGTTCCACGAATTTCCCTAGGCGTCTACGCTAAAAAATGCGCTATTGAAGACTATTTTAAAGGCGCTCGGAAGCCTCTGTCGACCCTTTTATCGGCTAGGAACAGCTAGCAATGCTCAAATGACCTGCGTAGAAAACAGTTCTAATGCCAAAACTACCATGACAAAGCTTCTCTAGGCATTGGCCTAAAAATTGCGCAAAAACCCGTTTTAAAGACGCTGAAAATCGCTGTAATCGACGCTCTGCATGGGTACGTACAGTAATATGCAAAAACTCAGATAAGTAGGCGGCTTTAAAATGGCGACACGTGTTACTTGAAGTGTTGCGTATTGGCTCGACTCGACCCAGTTGGTAGCAGAGGTCGATTTAGATCCTTTCGAGAACCTTTAATTGCCTGAAAAAACACGCACCGAAACAGGAATTTCTGCTAGCTCGCTCGGATTTACCATAGTCCCGTTTGGCTCCCAAAGAAGCTCTTCCAGCATGCCTTAATTTTTCCCAAATCCATTTATTTCGAGCACTCCCAAAGTAAATTTCCGGAGACATGTCGATCTCCAAGGTCCTTCGTTTTTTGTTTTTATGGGACACGGACTTGACGGGACGGGGGACTCTAGGTGATGTTATTGGATGGATGGGATTGATGGGGGGAAGGGGACAGCTTCACGAGGGCTTGATTTGGAGTACGAAGCTAGAGTAGGGAGCACGAGTACGAAGTTGTACGATTTCTGGATCTTCCGAAATAAAATTTGCTACCTGATGCGTCCATCCCCTCCAATTCCTCAAAGAATCCCTGCTAGCCTGCCTCTTCCATCCCGTCCAATTCCTCAAAGAATCTCTGCTAGCCTGCCCCTCCATCCTCAATTCCTCAAAGAATCTCTGCTAGCCTCCCTCCATCCTCCAATTCCTCAAAGAATCTCTCTAGCCTGCCCCTCCATCCTCCAATTCCTCAAAGAATCTCTGCTAGCCTGCCCCCTCCATCCCCTCCAATTCCTCAAAGAATCTCTGCTAGCTTGCCTATCGTAGCAAGGGAATAAAAAACGTGCCGAGGCAGGCTAGCAGAGATTCTTGAGTAACGTTCAGAAAATCGATGAAAAGGCAACCTAGCAAAGATCCTTTGAGAAAAGGAGCTCAGGCTAATTCTTAAGGCCGAAAAGAGTTTTACAAGTGGGGCGCCAATATAGGAATAGAGGGAGCTGAGGCTCGTAGAAGGAGAAAACCCTCCACACATCACCCTCCCCTAGACCCTCTCGAAATGCCCCCCAAATACATACACAACATATCGATAGCCCTGGCCCCATTTTGTCAGCCTTTCCTAAAATAGCCCTGCTCGATGACCTGCTTTTGGATTTGGCAAAGAATCCCTGCTAGCCTGCCATTTGTTAAATAATCTCTGCTAGCCTGCCCATTCGTAAAAACATCCGCTACCTTTCCTCTTCTCAAGGATCTCTGCTGGCCTGTCTGTTCCAAAATGGTCACTGCTAGCTTGCCCCATCCTAACAACTCGTTGCGAGCTTGCTGGTTCCCAAAGAATCTTTGCTAGCTTGCGGATATGCAAAGAATCTCTGCTAGGTTGCCAGGACCGATCATCTTAATTTTTTAAAAGTGTATGATACCATGCTCTTTCTCAAGGAATCTTTGCTAGCCTGCCTCTTTCCCAACGAAAGTATTTATTAGCTTGAGGCTTCCCAAAGATCTCTGCCAGCCTGCCCTCTCCAGCGCTAATTTTAGCCGCATCAAGATGCTATTTTTCGCCGCGATTTTTTGTGGCTATTTGCCGATGGATGGGCCATCTCATGCTCCTTATCCTTCACCTTCTCCTTCTCCCCCCCCCCACCCCAACAGATGCCAGTTGTTTGTTGCGGCTTTTTCCCGGATTTTTGGGCCCTTTTGGACCTCTTGGCACACCGGAGGCATCTGTTCCACATCTCTTTAGCTTGAGAAGCCCTCAAGCAAAATCCTCTCTCTCTTCTCTCTCTCACTCTCTCGCTCTCTCTCTTTCTCGCCCATCCGCCCGCCAATCTATCACCCCCCTGGAGTTTCACACAGGCACACGACGCCAGGAAAAGCGAGGCTTTACGTGGCTAATTGCTCAGGTTTTTTAGCTATTTTCCTCAAGAATCTCTGCTAGCCAGCCTCCTCGAGCCCCTCAAATTCCCAAAGAATCTCTGCTAGCCTGCCCCTCCATCCCCTCCAATTCCTCAAAGAATCTCTGCTAGCCTGCCTGCCCACCCTCAATTGCTGGCCTGCCTTGTCCCCTAACGAGTTTTCCGTCAAAATCACTGCTCGCTTGCCTGGCAGGCAAAATTTTGGGATGATACCTGCTATCTTTCCCCAAATGATTCAAAATTCTCAAGGAAGCGCAGCCAGTTTGCCCTGAAAGCGCTCTAAAAATTCCCCAGAGAAATCTACCAGCCTGCCTTGGCCTTTAACGAATTTTCCGTAAAGATCTCTGCTAGCCTGCAGGATTTGCCAAATACCGGCTGGCATATCCCAATTTTATCACAAATCCAAAACGCTCTGATTCCTAGGATACTGCCACTTGCCTGGCATCACATACTTTTCCCCAAACATCTCTGCTAGCCAGCATTGTCGTTTTAATTTTTTTATCGCTTCTTCTCAAATAATTGGTCATTTTTTGCAAATTCTTGCCTTTTTCAGCACCTACACCCTCCAAAAACAATTCCTCGAAAAACGGGTCGATTCCACAAAATTCCATCGAAAATCCCGGCAACTCCTGGATGCTCTATTCGACGGACGTTGGCTAGGAATTGTCACTAGTCCCCCTAACGATTGTATTCCTATTACGTGGGTCTCGTACCTACCGTACCCCGGGTCGTGATATTGTATGCGAGTGAGCGGAGGGCCCCCCTCGGCCTCTCGGCCACCCAGCCGTCGCGTTGATTCTTAAAAAAGATTGAGAGAGAGAGAGCCATAGAGCGTAATTGAGAGCGAGAGAGGGAGAATGAGAAAGAGTGAGTGAGACCGAGTTGAAGCGACAGACCACGAGATCTCCAGAGTGAGAGGGAGAGTGAGAGGGGGAGAGAGAGGGAGACCGAGCGAGAGAGAGACAGATAGAGAAACAGAGAAACATATGAGATTCAGGCCCTTTTTTATCGTTTTCCTCATCCTTTTATTTTTAGAACATTCCCTACCGCAGCAAATTGGTGGAAAAGATCGAGCCCGGGCAGACGCTGATCATTCGCGGCAAGACCAACGAGGATGCCAAGCGGTTCGTTAGAAAATCAGGGTTTTTACCCCCCGCTTTCCCAGTTTTAAAAGATCTCGAAAATGTCAAAATAGATCCTTTCTTTGACTGAGTCTCACAGCTAGGTCCGCAACAGAAATTAACGCATTTTTTGGTCGCATGCCCAAAAGAAAGCTTTTCCGCGAACTCGAGAGAGCCAAGACCCAGTCGATAGGCGGGTCGATTTGCACTTCCTAGTCCCTTTAAACCCCAGAAATTCCGCAATAAATCCTGGAAACTTTTAGCTTCAACATCAACCTGCATCGAGACAGCCCCGATTTCTCGGGCAACGGCCGCTGCACATCTCCGTCCGCTTCGCGAGGGAAAGGTAGGAGAGAAGGGCGAGAGAGAGAGAGAAAGAGAGAGCGAGAGAGAATGAGAAAAAGGGAGAGAGTGAGAGAGAGAGAGCGAGAGTGAGAGAGAAAAAGTGAGACAGCGAGGGAACGGAGAGAGACCGGAGAGAGAGAGAGAGAGATAGAGCGAGAGAGAGAGAGAGGGAGAGAGGGAGAGAGTGAGCTTGAGAAAATCCAAAAATCTATAAAATTTCTACAAGTCTCAATAAACAATTTCCTTTTATCCAATACCCAAAAAACCGTACAAAATTTAGCCGAAGAAGCCGGTATCCACGGTAAGTCCCTGGCCTAAAAACTCAAACCAACCAACACCGGCGCGACTACGAAATACACCCCGTCTGCCCCACTAACGTTTTTTATCGCTAATTGTTTTATATTAGAACCTCGTCGCTAAACAATTTTACAATGCCATGTATTAGTTATTATAATATATCATGAGGCTTTTACTACGGTGCTTCGGCTATTACTAGACACTAATTGATTATGACATGAAAATCACATAAATTTCGCCTCGATTTCAGCTGGTCTTCAACACGTACTCGAAGGGTGCCTGGGGCAAGGAGGAGCGCCAGAAAAATCCGGTTAAAAAGGTCGGTTTTTGGGCCGGATTGGGGCAGGCTAACAGAGATTCTTTGAGGAATTGGAGGGGATGGAGGGGCAGGCTAGCATAGTCAGGCCTATCGTTCATTTCAGGGAGAGCCCTTCGATCTGCGCATCCGGGCGCACGAGGGTCGCTTCACCGTCTACGTCGACAGGGTGGGTGAAGGCGAGAGAGAGAGAGAGAGAGAGAGAGAGAGAGAGAATGAGAGATAGAACAACAGACAACAACCTCAACTTTCAGGTGCAAGTCAAGGAATTCGAGCATCGCGTGGCTCTGCAGCACGTCAGCCATCTGTCCATCGACGGCGATGTGACGCTCAACCACGTGCAGTGGGGCGGAAAGTACTATGTAAGTTGCCACGTCAATTTTTTGGTACGATAGGGTAGTTGGCGTGCGATAGAGACTTCCCAGTGAATTTAAAAGTAGCGAAAAGACGTACTTTGGTGAGTTGTGTACTGGCATAGTCGGAATTTACACGGAACGCAAGTGACCTCCCGATTTCCGCTAAAAACAAACGATACCGAACGGGTTGTCGGCTTGTCTGTCTGTCTGTCTGTTTGTTTGTCTCTCTCGTTGTCTCATTATCTCTCTTTCCCTCTCTATATCGCTCTCCCTCTCTCTCTCTCTCCCCCTCTCTCTCTAAGCGCAGGAAAGTCAGAGAAATGAGAGAATGAGCGTGTTCATTGGAGAGAGAGAAAGAGAGAGAGAGCATGAGAGAGAGACAGAGAGACAGAGAGAGAGAGAGCGAGAGAGAGAGAGAAAGAGAGACAGAGAGAGAGAGGAGCGAGAGAGAGACGGAAACATGCGCGCCCCAGTTTTTTGTTGTTCGCGTTCCTACTGCCTCCCCCCTGCAGCACTGGTCAGCTGATTGCCCACCCAGCTATTTTCTGCAACCCTCTACCGCCCACTAATTTATTTTAATCCATTTTAAAACCCTAATAAAATCCTACTGCATGTTTTTCGAGTTCTACGCCTTCCTCAAGCAATTGCAGGAGACGTTGCGCAGGTTCGAGGTTGGAAATGGGTCTTGAAATTCAGAAAATTCAGGAGTAAAGTTTTATGATTTTTACGGTACCAAATAACGATTTCGTGTAAAAATCAGAAATTAAGTTACGAATTTTCAGCCGGTCCCGTACGAGAGCGGAATTGCCGGCGAGGGACTGGTGCCCGGGAAGACGTTGGTCATCCACGGCACTCCAACCAAGAAGGCCAAGCGGTAAGGGGAACCGCGAATTAAATCTGATACTAAATTATAATCGTGATTTTATAGACTCGAAAATCACCCGATTTTACGAATTTTAAGGAAGAAATAATGGCTCAAATAGGCCTTGCAAGCGCCCTTTGATGAGCTATCACCTAATTACGTTCAGTTAAAGGGGTTATCCAAGCAAGAATCGACCCCTTCCCGGCGCTAGGTCCAGACAGCTACGCGACAGTCCAAATGGCACGTGTTAACCGGATTTTGAAGCCGCTTGGCTGGGGCACAGGAATCCTATTAAGAAATTTCAAGCGTTATTTGGAGTTTCGCGTAGCTGTCGAGACATAGTCGCCGGAAGAGGTCGATTTTCGCTCTTGCCGGTCCCTTTAAAAAATTTAACTTTTTTGCAGCTTCAACATCAACCTGCTGAAGAAGGACGGCGACATCGCGCTGCACTTCAACCCGCGTTTCGACGAGAAGGTGAGAGATAGGGAGAGAGAGAAGAGAGAGAGAGAGTGAGAGAGAAAGAGAGAGAGGGAGAGAGGAGATAAATAGATAGAGAGAGAGCGAGAGAGAGAGAGAGAGAGCGAGAGAGAGAGAGAAAGAGAGAATCACAAAACCTTGATAATTTTCAGAAGGGCCTTGGCCTTGTTTGCGGCAAACTCGTCCCCGGAGTAGGTCCCCACCTGATTTTTTGCCGTTGTGAACTAACACTTTTCTTAAGCGTTTAAAATTACTAAACCGCCAAATTTGCATGCCTTTTTAGTTCTAAATTCGCATAAAACTGAGTTTTTACGATTTCCCCCACCACTTGCAGAAGCACGACAAGGGATTTGCCGGCGGCGAGGCAAGCCTAGCATCGCATTTTCTTTGGTGTTTTAGAGCCTAGAAATTGTAGTAGAAATTTGTGGAAAATCCGTTTGTCGTGAATTTTATTTGCCCTTCGTTTTAAAGGCTATGTGAATTTTAAAAGCTTCAAAAATTGATTTTGGCCAAATATATCACATTTTTGGCAAAAATTCCCGATTTTTTTCGCTTTCCAAAACCGTATTTAAAAGCTATAATACGTAACTCCAACTTTTAAAAGTTAAAAAGTTTTAATGAAAGTTATAAAAACAAGGAATTTACTAAAGAAACACCCAATTTTTCACAAAATTTGTTTTTTTTTCACTCCCGAGCGAAAATTAAGCCTTTTTTATCTAGCAAAGCACCGTTAAATTATCTATAAATAACGCTTAATGTTAATCTTCATAAATTTTAAACTGTACCCTCAAAATTTCTCCCACCAACTTGCACTGATTCATATTTTTCGTTTCCTGGCGTGGCCCACTCGGCGTGTGACCCACTTTTCGTTGTGTCATAATCCATAACTGTCGATTTTGTCGATTTCCAAATTATTACGCTATAAACGTACGTTTTCAGGGCGTCGTCCGTAACTCGCTGGTGTCGGGCGAGTGGGGCAACGAGGAGCGCGAGGGCAAGAACCCGTTCGACAAGAACCACGGCTTCGACCTCGAGATCCGCAACGAGGAGTTTGCTTTCCAGGTATCGCAAAAAGCACAAATGATCGCTGCTAGCTTGCCCTCTTTTCAAAACATCGCTGCTAGCCTGCCTTCTTTCCAAAAATTCTTCGTTTTTCAGCTAGACTTTCCTATTTTCAAAGATCTCCGCTAGCCTGCCCTATTTTCCAAAGATCTCTGCACGCCTGCTTTCTTCAAAAACGCTCTACTAGCCTGCCTTCCGCTCAAAAACTCGTATTATTAGCGTAAAAGCTCATGTAAGCGTAAAAGCTCAGTTCCAATACTTATAAAAACTTTAAAAACGACCAATTTATTCAAAACCTGCAAAATCCAGGGCGACATTCGTGAAAATGACCCAAAAATCATTTTCCCCAAGATCTCTGCTAGTCTGCCCTTCTCTAAAGATCTTCGCTAGCCTGCCTTCTGCCCAAAAAATCTCTGCCCGCCTATCCTATTTTGCAAAGACAGAAAATCCACGATCTCACCCGAAAAATCCACGAGCCTCTCCCTTGCAGATCTTCGTCAACGGCGAGCGCTTCTGCTCGTACGCGCATCGCGTCGAGCCGAAGGACATTGGCGGGCTGCAGATTCAGGTAAAGCCGCTGAAAAGCTCTACAAAAATTGATTTTCCCAGATTTTCTGATTTTCCAGACGAATACCGCTAAAAAATAACAAAGAAAGGTTTACAAAAAAATTTAAACAATTTCAAAAGCTGGAAATTTCTATTTTCTGCATTCAAGCTCAGCGTCGATAAATTATGTAGCGTAAAAGCACCTAAATGCAGTGCCAATACTTATCAAAACGTTAAGAAAGCAAATTTATTAAAAACCCGCAAATTGCAATGCGACATTTGTGAAAATTACCCCAAAATGCTTCGTTTTTCTTGAAAAACTAAAAAACTAATGGCAAATTCGTATTTTTGGCTTCGGGATTATCATTTTCAACGTATTTTAACGTCATAATCGTTCTAAATGCAATGCTAATACTTATAATAACTTCCAAAAGCCCAAAAACGACCTAAACATGCTTCGTTTTTCTTGTAAAACTAAAAAATTGACGGAAATTTGGAATTTTCGGCTTCGGGATTATCATTTTCAATGTATATTAACGTCATAATCGTTCTAAATTCAATGATGATACTTATAGAAACTAATTAAGTCGAAAAATTACCTAAAACGTCTAGCTTTTCTTGAAAACTTAAAAAAACCGGTGAATTTCGAATTTCGGCTTTTGGGCGTGGATGGCTACTAGCGTCTAAAACCGTCGAAACACAAAACTAGACCTGATAAAAGCTAGAGGAGCTTTTTCTATTAGAGTAAATGAATAAAAACCCACAAATTCCAGGGCGACATCGACGTCACCGGCATCCAAATGGTCAACCAGAACCAATAGAAGGAGCAGCGCGGCTCTTCCTCCTGAAAACACCACCCCCAAAAAAACGCTCTCGTCACAATTCTTGTCCATCCCCACACCAAATTCAGTTATTTTCCAAACCCAAACCCGTTTTTTTCCGTATCATCCAGGGATTCTCCGGAAATTTTCCACCCGCTAGCTGTGTGTGTCACACTTTTAAACTTGAAAATTTCCCCCAAGCCACACTGCCCCGCCCTTTGTTTTGATAGTTTTTGAAAATGGAATTTCCTGATTGTGATTTTATTGCGCTATTTCCCCTATTAAAAAGTCAAAAAATCTATTCTAAAACCCGAAAAACATCTAACATCCGCCCCTCGTGATAACCCGCCCAACACCAATCAGCATTTCTGAAAAAAATCGCCTAAAATCAGTTTACTTCCACCTTTATTACAAGATGTGTTTGTCAGTAAAATAAAGTTTATTTTTAATCAAGTTTATTCCGCATTGAAACAGGTGACATGACGCGCGCATGGAAATGCGTGAAAAGAACAACCGTAGCGTGAAAGATTGGAAAGTGACAATGTGAGGGTGGAATTTGGATACAATTTTAAACCCTACTTTTTCATTTTAAACAAGATCAAATTCCATTTTAAAAGACCGGGCAATTTCAAAAGACAATCAATATGCTATCGAAGTACATATTTACGGAACGGAAAAGCGGAGGGTAGATGCATTAAAACTTGTTTTTAAGTTCGACGTGATGGGCGCGGCCAGTCGTTGCACAACGTGATGAAGTCGTCGCTCAGCTCGCCTCGGCCTTGGCTTTCCATTCCTGAAAAGAAAACAAAGTTATGACAGACCAGTGCCGAGAAATCTATACCGTAAGAAGAACCCTCACCTTTTTCTGGGCAGCCGGCAACATCCGGAACTTCTGTTGGCAGTACTCGGGGAAGCGGATCTCGTCGCCGGTGAACTCTTCGCGACACGTCTCCTCGTTTTCCGTCAGCCACAGTGCGAAGGCGCCACTAAAAAAGCCATAAAATAATCATAAAAACTTGATTATTCTTTTAGCAAAATTTCGGTCAGCTGAACAAGCTAAAAAATCCACCTACCCCTTATCCTCGCGATTCTCCTTGCTGGCAACCGAAAACACGGACGAGAGCCGCGGCTGCTTGGCCTTCGGCGTTGCGGTAGAAGCCTGAAAAATAGACTTTACTAGCGAGACAAATCGAAAACATACCTGCGTATCCCTGACGCGCTTGCGGTCGACCGGCGAGTCGAGCTGCTCGAAGACCGACGAATTGTCTAACGATTTCCCGTCAGAATTCTAAAAAGCCATTAACAATATGAAATAAACTTTACAAAATTGGGTTCTTTCGCATTATCGGGGGGACCAACAAGGAGCTAATTTCTTAATTGTAAAACTTTATAATTTTCGAAGAAAAAAACAAAAAGATGTAGATTTTTCGAACAAATTTTGAATTGAATATGTTAGCTGGGCTTCTCTGATGGTTTTCACTTAAAATATTGCTAAATTTTGCGAAAACCTTAATATTCCCTATTGAGGCATTTTTCGACTAATCTAAAAAAATTTGTCCGCCAATAAGGCGAAAGAACCAATAATTTATCAAAAAACATCATAAAAATTCACCTTTTGGAAAGGATTGGCGCGGCCGCTAATGTCGAGCCCAAACTTCGGTCCCTCGACGAGCGCCTGGCTTTGCGATTCCTCAAAAAATAGTTATGAAACGAAAACTGCAACTACAAACCTCATTCGTGCTCACGTCAAGCCGTCCGCGCGCCAGCACCGCCTCCGCTTCCGCGGATATCATCGTCGATTCGCGCTTCTTGAGCACCACCTTCTTCGGCACCATCGCGGGCACCTCCTTCCGGCTGTGGGCGTCGGAACGGCGCGTCGATTGTTGGGGCTGCTCGGCCGCCGCCGCCGCGTGCTCCATTTCCTCCTCCAGCTCGTTGCCCAGTTCGTTCAACTGAAAAATGAGAGTTCAACAATGTCGGGGAGCACCAAAAACATCCGCTTTTTATGATTTTGGTAACAATTGATAGTTCTTGAAAAGGCGAGGAGCTGCGCGCTTTCAGTTTTTCAAATTTCGTTTTGTTTTGCTCGATTTTTGGCATTTTTGGCAAAATTCACATACTTTTTCCGTAAAGGCCAAGGAAACCTGTGGAATTTTTGCGCTTTGCAAGAGCAAGTAATCGGTAAAAAACCCAGCTTTTTGAAAAAAAATGTGGCCAAGCAAAGCATCGGCAATCCAGGCAGTTTGAGAAATAACGCTAAAAACTGCAAAAACGCAAAATATGGAAAGCCGCATCTCCACGCAAAAAATCTGAGCGTTCCAAAAGCCTTGTTAAGCCGAAAATCGACTAAAAAAAGTGATTTTTTTTATTGGAAAACCTTCTGGGTTTCTTCAAAAGCGTAAATCTCCTCTCCGTTTCAAGAGCTGTCGATTTGTCCCGAAACGATCAAAATCGGAAGGTCTATTGGACGGCAAGGACCGGAAAAAAGGCGCTAAATTACCTTGTTGACCATAAAGCTGCGGTTCTGCCGGGCCGCGTACTTGACCATCGCCTGAACGGTGCGCGAGCTGGCAGCAAAGCGGGCCATCTCGACGGCGCGGGCCTCGCGGTTCATCTTCAGCGCCAGCGCAAACAACTGCATCAGGGCGCGGGTGTGCTCGTTTGAGGCCGACTAAAGAATGCGGAATTCATCAGAAAAAAGTGATAAATACCGTAGTATCGACTTCAGATGCGCGCATCAGCACCATCTTCTGTTCGGCGAGCAGCAGCTGGGATTCGAGACGGCCCTTGTCCGTCTCCACGTCGCACAGCGGCATCTCCCAGGCGGCAGTGTCGGGGATCAGGCGCAGATCGACGAGCGGGACGCGTGAACCGCGGCAGTAGAGGTACCTAAAAAAATATCTTAAAACTAAGGTATTAGATACCGTATCTCGTGACGCCCGTCCTCCAGCACGCTGAACGGCCAGATGACGTCGAAGCGCGAGAGTAGACGTGCGCCAGCCGTGAAGATTGGCACCCATTGATCGGCGGGGGTTAGCAGGCGGAGGCAACCTAAAAAAAAGATATGGGCATTTTCAACTCAGCCAAAACAAAAAGCGGAACACCAAAAATTTCGACATTCAAAATACCGATGCCGGAAGTGCAAAAGTAGCAAAAAAGCATGGTGAATTTTAACCCCAAAGGACGTTGGTTTTCGGCATTATGGCCTTCGGCTTTGACTGTCGATATTTCTGCTTCCGGGCTGCAAACTTACCATAAGAGTCCATCGCGACGAGATTTCCGCCATTCGTGAAGCCCAGCCACGCCAGCTTGCCGCCGATTTTGCCAACAGCGACGTCGACCGTCCGTGCAGCTCGACTCTCCGTGCACCAGCTTCGCGGTGTCGCCGAGTAGATGGTCGCTTTGTACTAGAAAATTTTAGATTACAAAAATTAAACCAAAAACACACCTGAAAACTGGCAACCGGCTCGTCGTCATCGTCATTGTCGAACCACTGGGGGCCGCCCGCGAAAGAGGCGATGGCCAAAGAGTTGCCGTAGGCACACGCCGAAGCCATTGAACCTGAACTTCCGGTTTCTAAGTTTTGAAAAGCCAAACTACCTGGATGAGACCAAATCTGGCGCTGCGTGCCGTCCAGCGAGAAGGCGCGAATGTTGTGCTGGGAGGTGAGGACGAAGATGAGCTGCGACGTGGCCAGGACGTCAATCTAAAAAATGAGAAAATTAAGACGGGATTAGAAAAACTTACAGCTTCCTCGCCGAACGGCAATCGCACGGTCCACGTGATCTTCTCCCGATCCCATGTGCCGACGCGATGGACGTAGATTTCACTAGAAAACGTAAAAAATGCAAAATGTTTAGAGTACCTTTGAGCCTCTTTGCGCGCCTTGCAAGCCAGCACGATGGCTTCCGGCGAGAGGTCGGCCATCGTGTACCGCGTGTCCTCGTTGGAGACGACGATCTCGGAGGAGATGGCCGAATCGTGGTAGGCTACCTGAAAAAAATGTTGATAACCCCAGAACTTCCGCAAAAATCAATACTGTTTCCAAGGGTTTGAAAATCGCAAATGAAATATAGCTATATTTCAAGCGGAACAACTATTTTTTAAGCCCAGTCTAAAATGCGCCATTTTGATCGCAAAATCACCAAAAAATTCGTTTTTATGCTTAGAAATAGTAAAAAGCCAATTAGGAACAATTCTGTCTTATGAAAATTTGATCTTAGAGACAAGTGTGGCTGCCCCGATATTACGAAAAAACCCCTTGGATACCAATTTTTTTCGTTTTTTTTTTGCATAATTTTATCAACACATCCAAACTTTTGCGACAAAAAGCGAAGAAATGCGACTTTTGCTTGAGTTTTTTGCATAATTCTATCAATACTTGCAAAAGCTATATTATCCAGTCATGGCCTTTTAGCGTTTCTCATAAATTTGGCGCCAAAAGCTCCAACGGCAGCCCTTTCTATCGACCAAACCGGACCTCAATCCTACAGCTCGCCTCGTCCTCCAGATATCGCACGACGCCATGCTGATTCCACCTCTAAAAACAGCGTCAAAGGTTGCCAGAACGAAATTACCAGGTAGCGCCGCTTGTGCCGTACCCCGTCGACCGTCTTCTCCGGCACGGCGCCGGAAGCAAAGTATTTTGGCAGAGCGGGAGGCCGGAATTGGATGATGGGCGGCTGGGCAGGAGCCTAAAATCGCAATTTCCCAAAAATTCAGCAAATCCTTGCCTGAATCGTCCTCGGGCGCGGCGAAACGGGCTTGAAGGCGTCGTCGTCGTCCCGGAAGTCGATCTCCTCCTCGAGGTTGTCGTGCTGGGTGTAGCGGCGCTTGATCGCCCCAATGTCCACCGACACTAAAAAGCTCAGGAAATCAGAAAATTGACACTTTGCACTTACTTCTTGAGTTCTCGTCATTTTCGCCGAAATTCGACTCGCTGCCCTGCGGCTCGGCGGCGTCGTCGTCGGAATCTTGAACAACGCGTCGCTTCTGGATGACGCCATCTAAATCAGGGTTTTTTACCGAGTTTGTCAGAAAGACCGAAAATTTTGGTACTATCACATTATCGGAGGGGGGGGTTCCCAGGATTTAAAACTTTTGTATATTTCTACAATACTTGCGGGATCAAATATATCGATTTTTCGTTAAAAAATACCCGATTTTCAACCAGAACGTAATTTCACCATTTTTGAGGTTTTCTAAAACTCATTGCGACTTGAAATAGGGCTAAATTTCGTCAAAAAAGTATAAAAAGGTTTTCTACTAAATTTTTACGTAGAAATGCAGTTCCAGGACAAAATTCTTCGCTCCTCCGATAATGCGAAAGCACCAAAGTTTTAGTAATCAAAATTTTACCGTTAGAAAAATCGTCATCCTCCATTGCCTCTTCGATGACGAAATTGCTGGAGGGCTTATCCTTCACATCAGCCTTCCTATCGACGGCGCCGTACCAAAGAGAGACGCCTTGCTAAAAATACAAACTTTATTCGCATTTCCTGACCTTCTTACCTTGATATCGGCGATGCATAGATCCTTGCCATTGTGCAAAAAGGCAAGCGCGCAGACGGCCGTCATCTTGTTGTTGTTTCGGTAGTCGTGCGTCGAGATAAGCTTTCTAAAACGCAAAATTCTGCGAAAATCCGAGTTCTTTACCCAGAAGACGTGTGCCAGACGCAGATCGTCCCAAACAGAGTCCCGGCCGCCAAATAGGCCCCATCTTCGCTGAGGGCGAGCGCCGAGAATTCCTCCTAAACGAGCAAGTTTTCAAAGGGCATAAAATCTAAACCTCAAAATCTTTGCTCTTGTTGAAGCGGGTTCGCTGGCATTCCCAGTTGGAGACATCGGCGACTCGGATGCCGTCCCAGGCCGGCATGTAAAGGTGCTTGCCATCCGGTGACCATTTCAGCTGCGCCCGGTTTTTGTGAGGGCTAAAATAAAAGTAAAATAATTTCGTAACGCTACAAACTTTTTAAAAAAAAAACTCGAAATTACTCACTCAATATCGCCAAACGACTTGAACAGCTTGTCAAACACGGCCAGTCGGTCGGTGCCCGACGTCGGGTAGATCTCGACGCTGCCATCGGTGAACGATATGGCGATGTACTAAAAATAGAAGTTTATTCGGTCAAATTTACTGAAATTTACCTTCTCCGTCGGGTCGATGGCGAGCGAAAGGGGCTGATTGCCGAACTCGATCTTCTCGTAGGATGCTGCCTGATCGAGCGGCGCCTTCTTCATTGTGCAATCGCTAAAAAGAGGTAAAATTTCGTCTACAACCGATTTATACCTTCCAATCGCCGCGATGTACGTCTTCGAGACGTCAATGGCGTTGATTTCCATGGGGAATGAGAAGAGGCTTCGCTGCTCGCCGTCCCAGCCGGACTTGCTCTCGGCGATTCTGGAAAGCAATAAATCAAGGAATAGGAATAAAAACGAACCTTACAACACATCGCTTGTCGATGCCCGTGTTCAGATCGCAGACCGTCAGCCCAATGTAAAGCGCGTCGGCCCTCCAGCAGAGACAGGCGTGCCCGGCTTCACCGATTTCTTGCTGCGTCACTTGGGCGTCGCCGCTGAACACGCTGGGCTTCCAGATCCAGATTGAGCCGTCCTTCGCACTGGTCAGGAACTAAAGAAAAGTTTTTTCACGCAGAAAATGGCTCACCCGCTCTCCGCTGGGCTCCACTGCTATGTCGATGTGGGCCTCGCCGATGCCGGCGCCGTGCGAGTCGAAAATTCTTGACAGCAGGGCGGTCATCGCTGAAAATGAAATATATAGAAAAACTCTAAGTCAATAGAGCAGGAATTGGAGAACATGGAAAGTCACGGGAAAAAAAGAGAAATGGGGGAAAGTGAAAAGAAACTTTGTGCGCCCGAAACATGCCAAAAACCATCCCTTTGCCAATTTCAGCCTTGCTAAACCGCAAAATGTCGACAATCGGCAAAATAACGAAACGATGAGTCGCATAGATCAAAATGAGTCAAATTTCAGACAAATTCGGAACCCCACTCATCGACCCAAACTGATGACAATTAGCTACATTCAAACTAAAAGTAACTAGAGCAAAAAATCGAAACCGTGAAAAATGGAGAAATGGAGAACGTGAAAAGACAGCGTTCTTTTGACGGAAAATTGTGAAAAAATTCTAAAAACTGTCCTCCTAAACTCCAAAATGTGGAAAAATTGGCAAAATTTGAGACAAATTGGGAATCGAACTCATCGATCCAAGTCGCTCAAAATTCGATACAATGAAACTAAAGGACTAGAGCAAGACATGGAAACCGTGAAAAAGGAGAAATGGAGAATGTGAAAGGAAGCCGTCTTTTTGAAAGAAAACTATGAAAAGAAGTCTAAAAACCGTCCTTTTGCCAATTTTAGCCTTTCTAAACGTCAAAATGTGGAAAATTTGGCAAAATATCAGGCAAATTGGGAACCAAACACAACTAACTTGTCCGGCAAAGAGCAGGTGAAAAATAGTTTTGGTCAGTTTCAACCTTTCGCAGCCCACTAAAGGCTAAAAGTCTTTTTTTAAACCTAGAAGAAGCGCCAATAAAATGATTATATCATGTTTCTTTCTTTTGACACAGCTAGATTTTTTCAAAATCTTCAATTCCCAAGCATACAAAAGGTTTTCGTGGCTTTAAAAGGGAATTAACCACTTCCGGAAATTCGTTGGGCCTTTATAGGTGTAAAAGCCAATTTCTAATATTATTCATCGAGTTTTGTATGAGAATAAACTTTGAAGAATTGTTCACAAACAGGCAAAAAAGGAGAAGAGAAATCGGACACCCCGATTTCCCGCGCTTTCACGGGCCGTCGTAATCGGTCCAAGAAATACACCCAGTTTGGCGCTCTTTCGCGCTCTGGGCTCGCATCTGATAGTGTAGAATTAGAATAAGATAGAACGGTACTAGCATTGGAGCAGAAGTGGAAAGCAAATTGCAATGAAATGGAAAAGAAATTACATCGTCCGGTGTACCACGCTTTTAGCTGGTTTTTGGGTTCGCTAGATCGCTGGATTGCGCAATGGTTCGGGGTCGCAACGAAAAATGGGGAATTCGGAAGGAGAATTTGGCTACGCGACGCTCCAATGCACCCAGGTACCCGGTTTTGAACCAAACTCTAGTCTAAAAACGGTATCGGGTCAACATTTAGGGTGGTTCCGTGGGATCAAAGTTCTCAAATATAAGCAGAGGGAGTGTTTCACAGCTGTTTTTTTTGTTATACCTAAAGATAAAAACTAACGGTTCTTTAGGATTCCCGGGGGGAGGGGGAGAGGGGTTGGAACCAATTTTTTTCCTGGCGGTCCCGATGTGTTTTTAAAACGACAAAACGCAGTCGAATCGTTTATCTACACACATTATTTCTATACATACACACGCCTCAATCAATCGATAAAATTTTAAAAGCTTATGCTATGCAAAAAGTGTCGCCGGTTCCGGTGGTGTAATCAGTTTTGCGAGTCGATGCTTGGTTCTCTTTTAAATCGGGAAAAGGACCCCAAAAGAGTCGTACGAATATAAAATTGCTATAAATATAGATTTTTCGATCAAAGCTGGCTAATTTCGACCAAAATTCTTCTCCGAAGGATCTCTGCTAGCTTTTCAGCTTACATCTCGCTTTCTGTAACGGCTGCTAAAATATCAGATGACCTTCAAAGATCTCGGCTAGCTTGTCATGCGCCGATCTTCGACGAAAATTCGACTACAAAAACTTTTCTGTTTTTAAATTTTCTCGCTCTCTCCAAGCCCTTTCTCTATCTCTCTCGCTACGCCCTCTCTCTCCATCTCGCTCCATCGCTCTCTCCTCTCTCCCTTCTCTCTCTCCTCTCTCTCTCATTCTCTATCCCCATATATCACGCTATCATCTTTCTCGCTCCGCCCTATCTCTCTCTCACGTTCTCTCTCCCTCCATCTCTCTCTCCCTGTCTATCTCTATCTCTATATTTCTCTCTAAAACAGTTTATTCTGCTAATTTGTCCATCACTTATCGAAGACGGCCAGCAAAAAATTGGCATGCTTTTCCCTCTTTTGCTTTTCGTCGTTAATATTTTTTGGATGTTTGGCAAAGAAGTTGCGACTGGACCACATGAAGGCTGCCAGATTTGCGCGCAATGCATATGCCAGAATGCATGCGCTACGCGCGCCTCGGGCGCCCCGATCTCGAAACCCTGTATGAGCTCGCACCCATCCGAAGCGACTAGGCCCCGGGTGGCACGAAGCCTTTTTCTAGTCGCAGAGCGGAAGAAGTAGCAATTACCTTCCCTCCAAATCGAGTGACTCCTAGCGCAAAACATCTTTCTATCGTTTCTTTAACCAGAATACTCCGCGCGAAAAATTGCATCTTCGAGTAGCTGAAACTCGGTATCGCGGCGCAAATGTCGCGGCGCAAATGTCAGGCGCAAGTGTCGCGGCGCAAGTGACGCGGCGCAAGTGTCGGGCGCAAGTGTCGCGGCGCATGTGTCGCGGCGCAAGTGTCGCGGCGCAAGTGTCGGGCGCAAGTGTCGCGGCGCATGTGTCGCGGCGCAAGTGTCGCGGCGCAAGGTCGCGGCGCAAGTGTCGCCGGCGCAAGTGTCGCGGCGCAAGTGTCGCGGCGCAAGTGTCCGCGGCGCAAGTGTCGCGGTACCGCCTGCCCGTGGCGTAGCAGGCAATTCCCCTCCTTTGCGGCCTGGGGCGCCCTCACCCCGGCCGGTTGTAGCTGTGGCTGACTGGCATCCATCCGCGCCTGCCGAGCGGAGGGCCCGGGTTCGACCACCGGCCGCGGCAAAAATCTTTGCTTTTTTCCGAAAAAAAACGTCCCTGAACGTGCCCTTTAAAAGGTCGTCTGCGAGTCACCCGAACAAGGCTTGACATAGGTTTTTCGGCCTTGTTTTTATGATGCAGCCCGAAAGAGCGTCACCAAATTGGTAGGGTGTAGTCCGTCATTATCTCTTTAAGACGCCACCTCTAGTCGCTTCCGCACCCATGTTCTTAGCGTTTTCGCATCCGCCTCTTTCTTACGCAACAATTCCATACGACCATTGTGAACCCGCTGGAGTCGTTTCCGGAACCCGCGCTATAAAGGGAAAGCGCAACCGTTATTGAGGCTTTGCGCTTGGTGCCTTACCGTAAACAATTCCAGGTCGAATTTGTTTCGGCCGCACCGTCCAGAGGCACGCACCATCCGCCCTGGCAATGGCATCTGCATCGGGCAAAAGGCCACCTAGCAATCTGCTATCAACTAGAGTAATTTTTCTGTGGCCTCCCTCTGTGTGAAGCCAAATTTAACACCTTGGGGGAAGGAGCTAGAGCTTACTGTAAAGTGTTTTTACCCAGGCTGGCGTTTTAGAATGGGACCAAGCTTATCTTGTGGAGAATTTTTTGCTGATTCCGAACCCGTTTCCCAAATTTGCTGCGGACTTTGCGTTAAAAAGTCATTGAGGTAGAAATTAAGCTTAAAAACGGCATAAATTCGGATGCTGGCCCACTATTCCCGGCCTGGGTCCAGGCACTGCCGTGCCCCTTTTCTATCCTCCCGGAACCGCCTGCACAGTTGGCACCATGGTGCATTGGGAAGGGGTCCGCTTGCGAAGCACAGGGCGGCGTTTCGAACCCCGCCCGTCCTTTTGCTTTTTTGCACAAAAACACGGAATTTTTTTGCATAAAATCGTGCTTTAACCTCTAAAACCGTGATCGAGCCAGTTTCAACGTCGATGATGACGACAGCTTAAAAATAACGCAAAGAAATCCACATTTTCGCAATTTTTTTTTAGTATAAATGCCGAATAACTTTTTAAATAAAGGTCGGCAGCAGATTTCGAAATCATATTCGGAATCAGCGAAAAATTCTGCACAAGGTAGACTTGGTCCGATCCCAAAACGCCAGCCTGAGTAAAAACACTGTACAGTTAGATATCGTAGGATTCGGATAGAGGCGCGGTCAAAGACCCCCAAACTGATCAAAAACGATGAAAAAGTTTTCCTTTGAATCATTAAATTTAACTTTAAAAGCGGCCCCTTTCCGACCGGACCGTCCACCAGCGGTTCGGTGAAGTGAAACCTCGTACGGCTTTCCCAACCCTCCAAAAACCTACATCCGTCCTCTGAGAGACAGCGTCGACGCTAAAATCACGAATGCCGCCGAATGCTAGTTCCGGCAGGCTTCGACTCGGCATCGTCGCTCCGCACCAATTGGCCCACGTCTGTTCGCAAACAATGCAATCCCAGGGCGCCGCGTTACCGTAGCGCTAAATAAAAAAATGGGGTAGGAAACTTAGAAATCGGTCCCTGGTATCGTGACACGCAGGTGTAACCGACTGGGTATCCACAATTCGTGTCTATCCAAATAACAGGAATGGACGGCCGACGACGAAAGATTACAGAGCCCAGTGGTGGTGTTTTCAAGTCCGTTAAAAAGACTGACCCGAATACATCGCGTACAGCGGATCCGATCATCCAGCTAAAATCACGATATCAATTATTAGCCGTGTCCCGTAAAAATCATACCCCACCTCGGCTCTGGTTCATTAGCGAGGGGAAAACAATTTTTCAGGCCACATGAAATCCAAAAATGCTTTTTATCTGATTTTACACAGTTTACAGCTATCAAAGGCTCAGAAAATGTCTTTATAACTATTTAACCTATCGAAAACTACACTAAAGACACCATGAAAATACACAGTATAGTATTAGCAAGACAATTAGAGAAAAAAAAATAAAAATTATTCCTCTCCGCTACTTCCCCGCTAACGATCCAGAACCTCCAGAGTGGCCGAAAAAATCCCCGCCCCGCCCCCTCCTTTATACGGATGGATGATAGTCGAGGAAGAAGCGTTTTTTCCAAAATAGGCTTTTAAAAATTTTATATATAATTTTTAAGTTTAAAAGCTAAATTGCGGTCAAAACAAGGGTTAGTGATGTCCGTTTGGGCTGAAATTTTGCTCAAACATGCATTAGACCTTGCCGGAAAAAGTAAAGAAGAAATTGCATCGAAAGAATACTTCTTCTCTGAGATATTTTAACTTTAAACCTTCGCCATACGGGGCGCCACCCTCCCCTTTGGCGGCCCCAGTCCCGAGTCAGGGCGGGCGGGTCTAGCTTCCCCAAGACAGGCCTCCACTCTCCCCGTTGGCCTAGTGGTTAGCACGCTGTACTGGGAAGTCTTGCCCCACGGGTTCGAACCCCACCCGCACGATCCGTTTTGCCGATTGGCCCCCGTACATCCTTATGGTTTCTAGTACCGTTACAAAGCGCCGCAGGCAAATTTTTTTGAAGTTTTGCGTACAAGGGTTCATCTGAATAAGTACTCATGGGCTTATTTTACGATCTTAACAATAAGATTGAGGCAAAAAGGGCTAAATTCTCTCTAAGGCTAAAAAGAGTCTTTTCAAAAAAGGGCTTTTGGTTCTCGCAAAAGAGGAATTCTCGTGGCAACAAAGGCTAAATTCCTTCAAACTCTTAAAAATGCTACAGAATGTGGGATCAACCAAAAGTTGCTGGCACCTTATTAAAATGGACAGATCTAGTTTCTAGCGGTTTCGGCTTGCAAATAATTTCTGTATTATGATCGATTTGCACTTTCTTGAAATTAATCTGTGGACCTGACCTGTGATCTGGGATGGTACCGAGTTTATTAAGGTTTTAAATAGCCAGCAACTTTTTGTTGTTCCGCATTCTGTAGCTAAGATTTGAGAATTTAGCTCTTGTTGCCACGAAATCTCTTTGCGAGAACAAAGCCTAAAGACTCTTTAGCCTTAGAGAGATGAGTATAGGATTGGACAAGCCCATCCCACCGGCTCATCTCCATCCCGACCCTGATGGTCTTTGCCAGCCACCTCATTCCCCTGCCCGTACGAGAAAAATAACCTGCCTTGTGGAGTGCCTGGCCGTCATGCTTGAGCTAAATCAAACTATGTATTTTCTATTAGGACAATTTGATTGACAATATAAGCCATTTTCTTTGGACGTAGCTTGGAAAAAATGGCAAAGGGTGAACGCCTCAATCCGGGCAGCTATCCATGGATGTCCAACACAAACCAACTCATCGCTTACCCAGCCAAACTCAAACTCGCTTGTTCCATATCGGTACGCAGCCTGGACTTTTCGAAATAAGTCAAAATTCGCAATGTTCTTCTCCAGGATGAGGTATAGCGACTCGGTCGCGATAGGCCAACGAAGGAATGGGGTGATCTGAAATGTTCCTTCCACGTTTTCTCGCTTCTCGCGCCGTACGCTTTCTCTCTCTCTCTCTCCCTCTCTCTCGCTCTCTCGCTTTCTCTCTCGTTCTCTCTCTCTCTCTCTCTCTCTCTCTTTCTATAGCTCTCTCCCTTTCTCTATCTCTCTCCCGCTTTTAACTCTCTCTTTCTCTCTTTCTCTCTCGCTTTCTTTCTATCTATCTCTCTCTCTCTCTCTTTATCTATATTCCCCTCTCCATAACAAATCAACCAACGTCACATGGGCCCGTTTGATTCATCAGGCTGACGAACTTCTCCGGCTGATCCGGACAAAACTGAAATAAGCATAAAAACTACACACAATCTTTCGGTCAGTCCAGCAGTAACGCCTTCGCCCTTTCTGGACGCATGGATACTACCGGGTTAGGCATATACAGGGTGTCCCAAAAAAAAGCACCCCCCTCTAGCGGCGCGCAGTCGTGTCCGATTTTTATCGTTTAGGTATCTATCGAAAGCTCTTGAAAAGGCGTGAAAACAAGGAGGGTTCATTTTCTTTATTATCTATTTTTATTAGCAAATTTTACGTCCAAAAACCATGAAAACGGCAGATTTACGCGAGATCTGCATGCTAATCGCGAAATTCCTATTGGAAATCTACCTGTTTTTTTAGAAAAACGTTGAATATCCAGCGTATAAAAATAAATCTCATCAAATAAATCCCGCTTGTTTTCTCGCCTTTCCGAGAGCTTTCGAATGGTATAAAAATTATCCCGATCTGAGCTTCCCCCGGACCGCTAGAGGGGGGGGGGGGTGCTTTTTTTGGGACACCCAGTATATCGCTACGCCCCCAGCATGCACAAATTTGCCTGTCAGCGGAAAACTAATTATATTTTCGGGTTAATCGATGTTTCCCCACAAAGATCTAGTGTTCCTTTATGCAGGAAACAAATGTAAATGATTGCAAGCTTTTTCGACTTGGGTTTATCTTACAGCGAAGTTCGGCGGTTTTGTCGAAAAAGTGGCGTGTTGGCACGCTGCTCCTAGAACCCCGTATATTGGCATTTCTGATTCAGTTTTTTTGGATTCTGGTTCATTCAGGTCTTATTAACCATTTCCAATAGGTTTTTAGTCGGAAACTAGCGAAGGAATTTTACTACATTAAAAAAGCCACGCACCCGGCCCGCACCCTTTTGTTGGCCACCAAAAAATAATTAGAAAATCTCAGCGACCTCAATATTTGAATTTGAGCAATTTTTTGCATTTGTAGACAACCGTTACGAGCAATTCCCGATAATAAAACCGAAAAATTGAACAGCTACAGTTCAAAAATTGTATTTTTATGTTTTTTATTATGGTTTTCGCCACCAGCCGAGACTAAATTTTAACTTTCTGCCTAATGAAACGAAATAGGTTGGCCCCTTTGTCTTTTTAGGTGCCTACTTGGTAGTACATATGTTATTGCGGGTCACTCGGGTTCGAATCCAGGTTTCGGAACCATACCGAAATCGACCACCAAGGGGTTCCGTGTCAGACACACACCCGTACAACGCCCAGTTTTTGCTGCAGAACAAGTGTTTATAGGGTTGTTGCGTTCTAAGTTTTTAAGAGTGACGAAAGGAGGCTTATTTTCAAAATGTCGAAATTCATAATGTCGAAACTCATAATGTCGAAATTCATAATGTCGAAATTTCATAATGTCGAAATTTCATAATGTCGAAATGTCATAATGTCGAAATGTCATAATGTCGAAATGTCATAATGTCGAAATTTACATAAGCTAAAATTCCCGGTAAAGTCCCCAAATTCTAGGCAAAAAAATGTTGTCGTTAAATAAGTTAAAAAATAGAATGTGGAAAAATTTTTTTTGGCTAGGATTTGGCGGTTTCACCGCTAATATTAGCCTATGTAAATTTCGACATTCTGAATTTCGACATTATGACATTTCGACATTATGACATTTCGACATTATGAAATTTCGACATTATGAATTTCGACATTATGAGTTTCGACATTATGAATTTCGACATTATGATACCAATTCACGAAAGGACACCTGTGGCTATATCTCGGCGAAATATTGAAGCTCAGCTCGCTTTAATAATTTTTAAGGAACCCGGAAGATGGATATATATATATATATGCCTCACCCTGCATAACTTTGAAATATCGATACAGACTTGAAGCCGCTGAAGTGCTGGCAAAAGTAAACAAACCTCACTGGGGCGCTGATCAAAGGCGAGGCACACTGAATTGCCAATGGAGACCCTCGCTGCTGTCATCATTTTCAATACATATCTGACGGGGCATTTGTGCGCCCCCCGTTCACGTTTGCTAGGGACAGTTAGGATGTTGTCGAGCCAGTAATTGGCTCAAAAACTAACTTTTTTCAAAAAATTGCCAGCTTTCGAAAAATCGCGCATGTCTAGCGTGTTTAGCATGGTCAAAACCCCCACTGGCCCTAGCAGAGGCTTCCCGTAACATTTTTGCCCCGCGCGATCATCCTCCGGGGCCCATTGGAGCCACTTTCCGGCACCCATTTATGAAATTGGTTCAGTAGGGCGTTTTGACCACGCTGAACACGCTGGACATGTTTTTGGAACGTGGCAATTTCTTGAAAAAAATTAGTTGTTTCGCCCTATTTCCAGCTCGACAACATCCTGCCATACCGGATGACGCTCGATCCAAAACTATGAAATCTCTACAGCAGGTATATTATGTTTTGGCCCACGTTCTGTCCAAATCCCGTTAAGAACCCAAAGAATCCCGTGAAGTTATAGTTTGAAAACATTCCCTAGTCAAGGGACTCGGCTCCCTCGCCGCTGGGCGCCCTTTTTCACCCGTCTCTAGCCCGAACAAAGTACCTGAGCAGCCATTTATCGTTTTGAATCCAGACCCGGTCGTCAACGCTATTAACGCTGAACTCCCATCCGTCCAAATCGTGAACCGCGAATTGCATCCCGCGCACCCATAGCTGTAACGTCACAGAAATATTTGCTCGGAAAGATTCTGCCATACGCAGCCGTGGAACGTAGAATTTATCGAATCCTCCAAAACCGGGTGCGTCGCATTATCGGGGGGGCTCCGGAAATGCTTACAAGGAGTGCTTTTTTGAGTCATCGGCAAAACCTTACGAGACCTAGCTCATTCGCGAGAGAATTTGATTCTGAACAAGGCTCCGTTGTCCTTTTTTTGCGGAATCGCTATCCTGATTTTATACAAACCCAAAAACGTCTCTTTTCGCTCAAAGGGCACTCACCATCGAATGAGCTAGGTCGCAAAAAGGTTTTGCGGATGACTCGAAAAAAGCAGTCCTTGTAAGGTGGCGTTTCGGGATGGGACCAGCAAAAAATTCTACACAAGGGCGTAGAATTTTTTGCTGATTCCGAACCTGTTTTTAGTTTTTGCCTTATAGCCCAATCTAAAAAGTTCTAGCGATTCTAAGGTCATATTTGAGCCCACCGGAAGTCATCTGTCACGATGCCCAATTGTCGTATTTTATAATAGGGCAGTCTATTTGTAACAGCCTATCTTGTAGAGAATTTTTCTGCTCCGAATGGTATATTTCATTAATTCGCTACTACCAGTCGACAATCACTTAGGGGGCTGTGAAATAGGCGTTTTTCGCCATTTCCCATACAAAAATCGAAGTCCACACCGAGAATCGCCGATTTTTTCGATTTTCAACAATTTGGTGTTCGGAAGCTCATTCGAGAGACAAAAAAATTTTCTGAATACGATGGCGATATTGGTTTTTGAGAAATCTGCCACGAAATGCAAGGAAAAAATGCATTAAAGTTGCATATTTTTAAAAAAAGTAGCACTTTGAAAGGCTATAACTTTCTAAGTTTGGCAAAAATTTTGAGTTACCGACGCATTAATGTATATGTATGGCTGAGGAGCCGGCTGGGGAGGGGGCGGGGTAAACTGTACCGTAGCCTCCGTAGCCTTTCGTATTTTTTAATCAAATGCAGTGTAAATTTTGCCTAGGAATAGTACCATGAGAGACACTTCCTCTTTGTATATTATAAAAATGAGGTATTGAAGAAGGAAAAATTTGATTTTCCTACCCTGATAAACGCCCCCTCCCGTCCCCCGATAATGCTAAAGCACCGAAAAGTGCCGAAAACACCGACAGTGCTGTTCTCCAAAAATATGTTAGTATTTCATCGGGGTGATTTGTCGAGCCATCCAACCGTACCTTGTCGTCAGCAGCGTCTTCGGACCCAGGCTCTGGCGTGCAGGCACTCAGCCGCATATACTTCAGTCTGCGCGGGAACAAGCCGCGTCTATTGATCATCCGTCTGAATTTGTTTGATTTACTTTGACCAGGGTTTGCCCCATCTGACAAAGAAACGCCTCGAGCTCGCAGTTCACGGCCAATCAAACAGGCCAAAAACGGCAATGTGCCGGGAGGGGCAAAAGCGTCGATAGGAGCGGAACGTAGCGGGCGCCAAAAACTTTAAGCTCTTATAACTTTTTCAAACCGTCTTAATAATGAAAACCCAATATCAATTATTGCAGAGTAGAATTTTACGGTTCGAATGATACCAAAGACAGCCAGTTAGCCCTCCGAAATCCCACTTTTCACAAAGTCGTCAACAAAAATCGCCTTCGTTTCGATACTTTTTGAATTCAGTTTTCTTAGTGCTTGGTATCATTGGAATCGCCTTTTCCCATTCTACAAAGTTGGAAATCGCTTTTTTTAAGATTCCATTTAGTTTTAAAGTTATAAGGCTACGAAGTTTTGGCCCCATATATTTTCTTGACGAATGGAGCGTCGCGTTGCTTAGGTCCTTATTGCCGCAAATTCTGGGCGTGAGTTGGGCTTTGGTTAGTGAGATAGATCAAATGGCGCAGTTTTCGCGCTGATCCCACATATGCATCATTTTCGCCTAGGCTTTCTGGTCGAGTTATACTCGTTTTCATGTTGAAAACGACTATTTTTGGTGGAGAATGGTGCGCGCAAATTTTTTTGCTCGATTTGTGCAGTTTTCATCCAAAAACGGACGGACCGCAAGAGAAGGGGCAGGGGGTTTGGGGGCAACTTGCAAATCGAAAGTCAAAACCGGATGCGCTTTCCCGACTTGGCGCCGCTGGAACGATGGCCATTTTCGCCACTTTGAGGTTGAACCCCGGCGGAGAAAAACGACTCCATGCGACGTGAGTACGGCCGCCGCGGCCGATTAGCCATTTTAATTTACCTGACTGGTGTGTTGACGCGTTGCAAGCGGAACAACTCGCAGAAACCGACCCGATCAAAGACGGCCGAGAGGAGCGCATCTGGGAGATGGCCAGCCGGAAACATCAGTTCGCCCTTGCCGAAAATGATGATTCTCACAGAAATTCTGACAGAAACTAAAAAGACAGAAAAGAATAATAGAATGATGAACGCTCAAACAGAGTCATAGGTTCCGTATAGATCGGAATTCTGGATATAGGAAGGGTCATATTCTTGAAAGACAGATGTACAGCCATTGATTGGGTCGAGGACATCCTTACACGCCAACACTAATAAGCGGGCGTCGTTGTAGGGCTCTGTGTAGATAGAGGGAGAAAGCGAGGGAGAGAGATACAGATAATGGGACATAGAAAGAGAGAGAGAGAGAGAAGAGAGAGAGAGCGCCTTTACCGGTGACCGATAAATTTTTGTTAAAGCCGTCCAAAAATCCAGGGTGTCCGAAAAACCCGCCCCTCGGACTTTCTATAAAAAATGCATGTAAAATGTAAAATGGTTCATATTTTGTTAGAGGGCCGTAGAGAACAGGAAAATTTGATTCCCTGCCAAACCCCGCCCCTCCCCCCCGGTAACAGTCGAGAACCAAGGAATTTAAATTTTTCATTCCACACATCAGAACAGTCCTTCGAAAATTTATGAGAAATCGATTTACGAGAAATAAGTTTTGGAGAAATGGGTCCGTCCAGCAAGACCCATGTCGAAAGTGATTCTCATACTGCTCCTTTCTAGGTTGTTCAGCGTCAGGGAAAGGCCAAAATGCTAAATGGCTGTCACTTATGAGAATGGTTAACGATAGCATTTGGAATTGACAGGTGAAGCGAAATTACTGCTCAGAAAAATAGTTTTTACATAATGTTTCCGAATACAAAAGAGCTCTTACAAGGAGTCGTTCTTAGGTGCTTTTGGAGTTTCGGGACGGGACCTAGCTAGTTCGATAGAGAAAAAATTCTGAGCAACATCCAGTTTTCAAAGACTGCTGGTCGAGTTCAGTTCTGAGTTCAAGGACCAAAAAGCAAACGGTTAGCCAGCGCGAAGATTCGAACCCGAGGCAAAAAAATGCAAAAATGCTGGTAGGCAAGCGCACTGCCAATACGCCAATGCACCTGTGGTGGTCGGCTTGACGGAAGGTTCTGAATGGCGCCTTCCCGGGGCCCCGAAAACGACGTGAACCGAGGAAATGAACCCGGAACCTAGAAAAATGGGCGAATCTTAAATAAACTTTTCTAAAATTCCTTTATTGAGCAGCTTTCTGAAAACGGTACATTGAATCTTTAATGTTTGGAAGGGAAAGTACCTTTAATGAGGGCGGAAAGGGATTAATGTGGGCCAGGGGTCAATGCATGCACATCTGTCATTCAAGAATACAACCCTTGCCAAAATTCCAATCTGCTGAAAAACTTCGCCCCGGTTCTAAAATCGACCTTGCTTTGGACTATTCTATCAATTCAACCATTCTCTCCAAAAAGAACCCGACGATGTTCCCGGCTGGCCGTCTCCCGGATACGCTCCTCTCGGCCGTCATCAATCAGATGGGATTTTGCGAGTTGCTCAGTTTGCATCGCGTCAACAAGCCAATCAGGTAGTAATATTAAAAAAGCATAGACCTATGGGATGGTATTACCGGCGATTGGCAAACCCTGCTGATGGAAGGGCCGGCAAAACCCGTGCCTTCGGATTGTCCAGAGCCAAATTTTTGCTGTAAGATCTAAGAACCAACGTAACTGTTAGTGTCTATAGGAATTCAACTATATCTAAAGTAGAAAATAATGATAAACAAATTCGAAATTTTTTCTTAGTCCATTTTTACTAAAAAAATTGATATGTTTGCAGTTTTTAAACCAAAATTTGTAACGTGCCCTTTTACTTCTCTGAATAATAAATAAAGTTTAAAAAACACTTCCTCTATTTATATCAGTAAATTGGAGCATTAGAAGAAAAGCTGTTTCCTCGCCGGAGGGAAAGAACCGCAAAAACGCCAGCCCGCTCACAAGGAGTCGTCTTTAGGTGCTTTTGGAATTTCGAAACGGGACCTAGCGAGTTCGATAGAGAAAAAAATGCTGAGCAAGATACCGTTTTCAAAAAGTACTGATCGATCAAGATGCTTTAGAAAAGTTAATTTAGTTTGAAATGTTCCCGGTAGCGGGCGCCTTGAGGTGAATTGTGGAGCATTGAGGCGGGGGACCATCCCTGTCAGATGGGGTACTTCACGTGGCCCGATCCCATTGTAGGCATGGCCAAGTGGGTAGCGCGTTAGTCTCTGAATTTTTCTGCACCTTTTGCCGCAGGTTCGATTCTTATTTATCGTAAGCTTTTTGCTTTTTTGCTAAATGAAATTGTTTGCACCGATAACTCGCTCAAAACCCAAAAAGCAAAGGGTTAGCTAGACCGAAGCTTTGAACCCGAGACAAAAAAATGTAAAAAAGGCGGTAAGCAAGCATACTACTAACCAGATGGTTACAGTCGCTTCGCGACTGCAACCATCTGGCCTTCGGGCTACCCTACATGTTCCACTCCACCACATCCTTTCCCACCTCCATCAATACCCCCCATAGCCGAAATCCCCTTCAAAAACTACCTAAATATCTTCCTGATGGCTTCAGATACCCCCCATAGCCGAAATCCCTTCAAAAACTACCTAAATATCTTCCTGATGGCTTCAGATACCTCCCCATGGCTGAAATCCTTCAAAACTACCTAAATATCTTCCTGATGGCTTCAGATACCCCCATGGCTGAAATCCTTCAAAAACTACCTAAATATCTTCCTGATGGCTTCAGATACCCCCATGGCTGAAACCCTTCAAAAACTACCTAAATATCTTCCTGATGGCTTCAGATACCCCCCATGGCTGAAATCCCCTTCAAAAACTACCTAAATATCTTCCTGATGGCTTCAGATACCCCCATGGCTGAAATCCTTCAAAAACTACCTAAATATCTTCCTGATGGCTTCAGATACCCCCATGGCTGAAATCCCTTCAAAACTACCTAAATATCTTCATGCTGGCTTCAGATACCCCCAATGGCTGAAATCCCCGTCAAAAACTACCTAAATATCTTCATGATGGCTTCAGATACCCCCATGGCTGAAATCCCCTTCAAAAACAAAAATAACGACCGACCGGATGGAATGAGAGAAAAAAAAGAAATGAAATCCCCCCGTGAAAATTTTCATTCACGAAACGCGCGCGACCTGGCTCACTATGTCCAAAATCACCCCAAAGTCCGCCACCCCACCCCTTTTACTAAGGAAAAAACTTTCAAAGTTAATTTTAATAATTTAAACTAAAAGTTTTTCATAATTTTTATCAGTTTGGGGTTTCTGACCACGCTCTATCCGAATCCGAAGAGGCTAAGCTCTAGCTCCTTTCCCCTTCGAGTTGAATTCGGCTTCACACGGACGGACAGACGCGTCAAGAAAATTATTATAGTTGATACGCCAATGCAACCTGTGATCGAGGCATTGGCAGAAGGCTATGGCGCCTGCCCGCACCCCGAAAACGTCGTGCACACAGCGAATTGCATCGAAAACTAGCCAAAACCACAAACTTTCAATTAATGTTTCTAAAACGCCTTTATCGTTCAGCATTTTTTGAAAACGGTATCTTGTTCAGAATTTTTTTTTTCTATCGAACTAGCTAGGTCCCATCCCGAAACTCCAAAAGCACCTAAGCCAAGCTTAAGCCTCCCAACCTAAGCCCAGACCAAGCCTAGCCCAAGTCTAAGCCTAATTAAGCCTAAGCCTAAGCCTTTGCGGGGGAGGGTGACCATTGCACGCAAGCATTTGCGCCATCGACACTTGCGCTTATGCAAATGCGCCTATGCCCATATGCGCCAACGACATTTGCGCCAACGACATTTGCGCGCAACGACATTTGCGCCCAACGACAATTGCGCGCAATGCCATTTGCGCGCACGACAATTGCGCTCTATGGGGGAAAGCCCATGTAGGGAGAGAGGAGAGGATTACATAAAGTGGAGAAAAAATAGTTGTTTTCATAGGTTTTCTAGTGTTATTATGGTAGTTTCTCAGCAGTCCGACCTACTAGGCCATAAATTACCGGCTGGGCAAGGTGATTTCGGCCTTCTAGGGCATTCTCAGACTCTAATAGCTATTTCTCTTCTAAAGCAGCTTTTCCACTATTTTTTTACGCAGTTTCTTGTCTCTACATACGGGAAACGATCGGAATATGTATTTCTAATGTGAGAAGGGTATAAACTCGCCGTGGAAAGGTTTTTAGAGCCATTTTCCGATTACCTGGAAAACCCAAACAAGGCGTTTTTCTCGGCGTTCTGGTCTCCAAACACTGTTTTATAACAAGCATTTCGTGCTCGCAACAGTATTGTGGCTGAAAACATAAGAAACCGTGAGAAAATTGAGGCAAACCCAGTAACTACAGTTTTTTTACTGAAACACGGCAATTCAAGCCAAAAGACTCAATAAGGCCAAAACAACCCGCTCGGGGTGATAATTTGCCGTCTACGAAGCCTATCTATCGCTAAACAAGCATATCTTCAAGCTTCAAAAACTTCAAAGCTTCAAAAACATCCATTTTAGGTAATCCTCTCGCCCCGCTCTACATTGGCTTTCCCCCATAGAGCGCAATTGTCGTGCGCGCAAATGGCAATGCGCGCAATTGTCGTTGGGCGCAAATGTCGTTGCGCGCAAATGTCTTTGGCGCAAATGTCGTGCGCGCATATGGTCTCGGCGCAATTGCATGAGCGCAAATGTCGTTAGGCGCAAATGCTTGCGCGCAATGGTCACCCTCCCCTTTAAGAGCTAAAAAGAGTTTAGGAGCCTCATCAATCATCGCGGGTTATTTCCGAGGAAAATGAAACGACTGTCCCTCGTCGTCTGCACCGGCCGGTCCGGCATTGTGGACACTGGTGATGATAACGTGGATTTTTGTGCATATCTTCAACCTTGGGCATTTTTGTTCTTTAGGATTCGCGGGGGAAAACAACGGGGCACTGAAAGTTTTTTCTAATAAAAATATTTTTAAATATGGTTTTTTTTCGGGCGATAAGAAATCTCGTAGTATATTTTTTTGCTCTCTGTCGAATGGCATTTTCGAAATATTGAATACCAGTGGAAAATGACAGCTTCGCGGCCCTTTTCCACTGACCATATATTCCCCTTCGGCCTGGCTCTACGAACCATTCGCTGGCCTGCAGCGCTGGCAACTGGTTTTTCTCCAGCATTTGGCCTGCGGCGCTAGAGCGAGGGACTGGCCTAAATTTCGGATACCGAGAGCCTCGAAATAGGTTTTGTTGTTGAACTGTCGAAAAGCAAAAATTTAAAGTCGCCGGGCATGCGAACCCTCGACTATATGCGCGGTAGACCGGGCGTCAAGTCACTAGGGCATGGGGAAGGGTGGTAGGAAAGGCCTCTTCCGTCCTGGGGCGGGGTTCAACCCGGGAGGGAGGGCTTCTGGTAACCTTACAAAAGTTGTTTTTTTGTCTGAAGGCGCCGAACATGGTAAATAATAATGTGCACTTGATCCCCACTATCGAATACATAAGTGTTCCAAATTACAGACGGAAATTCCATCAGGGCTTCGAGTTATGGCCCGGACACCCCGGCTCGTAGCCCATTTTGTTAAGGATTTTCGCAATTTTGGTTGTAAAATCGTTAAATGAAGGAATTTCGAAAAACAAAAACGCATGGCTGGCTGTTTCTCTACCTCCATGCCAAAAATCAGCACGAGATTCGGCCTAACGGCCGAGAAACCGGCAGCACAGAAAACAGACATACTATTCCCGCTTATCGGATAGGATATCGAAAACGCCCGAAAAGGTCTTAGTAGATTTTTTTACCTTCTACCGATTGGCGTTTTAAAAATAGCGAAAATCTCCAAAAGGCTTCCCCCGTTATCCAATGTGCTGCCCAGGGATTTTGAGCTATTTTTGTTTATTCGATAAAAATTGCCATTACATTATTATCTCGGGCCGAAATTCATTTTTTTGTGGTATATTTTTCGACGCTCTATTGAATGGCATTCGCAAAATCACACAGAAATTCAAAATTTCTATTAATTTGCGCCGTGATTTATATATTTCTTTAGTTGTGGGCACGCTCACTGGGAGTCAACGGTCGCGACTTGGATGGATGGGTGATCAGCTTTGTGAGTCTAGCGAGCAACATCCAGCTTCTCGACCCTGACCAGACCAATTGGTAAATTTTCGGATCAAAATTTGGATGGTTCATGGTTCAAATATAAACAGAGAAATTGTTTCAAAATTGGTTCTATTATAACCCCACGTAAAAACGGTTCTGTTCTATTTCGAGCGGGGGAAAAACTGTGCGGCGGCGGGCGGGGGGGGGGCTTGGGCACAACTTCGAGTTTTTCGCTATTTTCTCGGGATATTTGGAATGCCATTCGATAGAGGATCGAAAAATAAACCAAGAGCTTTTGTTTTGGCTCAAAATATGGTGATATGGAAAAGTTAGAGCAAACCCAAAAATTACGTTTGCAACTGGGAAGGCGTGCTGTTTTCGATATTTCCGCTATTTTTTTTCGATATTTTGAAGACACCGTTTGATATAGCGGCAAAAAGTATACAATTCGTTTAAATTTTATCTCTAAATAGCTCAATCTAGAATAGTTATAACAGAAACAAGATTTAGACACGTTTTCCACATCCACACAACATTCAGTGCGAAGTTAGTTTTCGTCATTTCGATACTTTTGCAAAATTTCTTGGACGTGATTCGAAAGAGCGTCAAAAAATCTACTAACAATTCAAATTACAACTCAGAATAACGTATTATAAAATATTTTTAGCAAAAAGAAGTACCCTACCGCAACTCCGCCCCCCCCCCCGCACAGTTTTTCCCCGCTGAAATGGGACAATGCCGTAAAACGCGCCAATTTTTATGCATGCTGCAAAATTAGCAATTTTTCGTCAAAGCGTTAGTATTTTTCGAGCTTTTTAGACAGTCTTTTTCCTTTGCACATGGTTAACTTGGCTAAAACACTACAGGGTGTCCCACAAACACCCCCTAGCGGGCTGCAGTCTGATCCGATTGTGACGATTTAGGGATTTATCGAAAGCTCTCGAAAGGGAGAGAAAACAAGCGCTTTTCGTTTTTCAATATAGTCATTTTAATTCACTAAATTTAGGGCGAAAATCCATGAAAACTTCAGATTTTATGCAAAATCAGCATGTTCATTGCTCGCTAAAGCAAATCGGGCGATGCTGATTTTACTCTTTATTTTTAAGAAATTGTTGAATATTGAGCGCGGGCTAAAAAATTTTGTAAAACGAAAAACGCTTGTTTTCTGGCCTTTCGGAAAGATATCGAATGGTGTAAAAAACATGGCGATCTGACTTTTCTCCGGACCGCTAGAGGCGGTGGTGGTCGATTTTTCTGGGACACCCTGTATTGAAACATTTGATGCGGCTTGGAATTGCTAGGCTACTGGGAGGAAATCGGCGAGCATTTCCCAATCGAGTTTTAGCAAAATGTCATTCCGATGCACCACCACCAACTTCGTCAAGTTGGCCTCAGCATCACGCGTGATGGTTGGTGACAATCTAGACTTGGTTTTCAGCTGCCGACTTCGACAGGTGAGCCTGGGCGAATCCAGCCATAATCCCGACCACCAAAATACCGACAGCCGAAATACCGACAGCCGTAATATCGACATTCGAGGGCTCGTCAGCGAAAATCCCGACAGCTAGAATCCCGGGATTCGAAATCCCGACAGCCAAAATGGCTTTCCGGTCGTTTTACAAAATGGTTTTAAAATCTGGGCTTGTGTCTGTCGGGATTATGGCTGTCGGGATTATGGCTGTCGGGATTTGGGCGGTAGGGATTCCGAATATCGAGATTATGGCTGTTGGGATTTTGGCTGGCGCCCTTATGGCTGTCGGGATTTCGGATGTCGGCACTTTGGCTGTCGGCACTTTGGTTGTCGGGATACTGATATTTCGCCCCCCTGTCAATTCCGAACGCTATCGTTACCCATCTCACAAATGACAACCATTTAGCATTTTGGCCTTGTCCTGACGCTGAACGACCGAGAAAGGCGCAGTATGAGGATCACTTTCGACGTGGGTATTGCTGGGCGGAAGTGCATTCCTCATAAAATTATTTCTCGTAAATCTATTTCTCATAAATTTTTGAGGTAACTTTCGGGATTTAAGGAAAGGCCATAACCTAGAAACCGTAATTAAAGGAAAATCGCCAAAAATTACGGTTTCGAAGCTACCGTAACCCAGATAACGCAAAAAACCGTAATTCGGAAACTACCGTAACCCGAAAAATACCGAAAAATTCCGATTTTCCGATTTTTTTTGATATTTTAGCGCAAAATCGTCAAAAATGACGTTTTCCAAGCTACCGTAACCAAGGTAACGAAGTCGTAACTGACGCGTAAATCGAAATTCCTTGGTTCTTGACTGTTAGCGGGCTGGGGGGCGGGGTTGGCAGCGGGACTCAAATTTTTCCCTGTGGTTCTCTACGACCCTCTAACAAAACATGAACCATTTTTATAGCATTTTACATAGTTTTTAAGTATAGAACAATCAAAAAAAACGAAAATTTTCGAATTTTCCATAGTTTAAAAACATATTGTTTATAATTTCCTAGCAATCCAAAATTTATTAAAAACCCTATAAAAATACTTAATGTAGCATCAACGGGTGGAAGCACAGAAATTGATCCCCACCACCGCTAATAGTCCAGAACACCGATTGCTTTATCCACGAACAGTCCTCGAAAATTCATAAGAAATGGAATTTCTGACTGTAAAGTGTTTTTACTCAGGCTGGCGTTTTGGGATGGGACCAAGCCTATCTTATGCAGAATTTTCTGCAGATTCCGAATCTGGTTTCCAAATTTGTTGCCGACCTTTATTTAAAAAGTTATTCGAAATTTATACTAAAAAAAATGCAAAAATCTGGATCTTTTTGCGTTATTTTTAAGCTGCCGTCATCCTAAACGTTAAAACGGGCTCGATAACGGTTTTAGAGGTCAAAGGGCAATTTTATGCAAAAAATTATGTGTTTTTATGCAAAAAGCAAAAGAAATTGTGCAGGGTGGTGCTCGAACCGCCACCCTATGCTTGGCAAGCTAACACGTTACCAATGCACCATGGTGCCAACCAGGCTGGGGGCTTCGGAAGGGTAGGTAAGGGGCACAACACTGACTGGAGCAAGACAGGGAATAGTGGGCCAGCATCCGAATTTATGCCGTTTTTAAGCTAAATTTAGACCCCCAAATGACTTTTGAACGGGAAGTCCGCAGCAAATTTGGAAAACGGATTCGGAATCAGCAAAAAATTCTGCACAAGATAGGCTTGGTCCCATCCTAAAACACCAGCCTGAGCAAAAACACTACAGTGAGAAATGAGTCGATGCGAAATGGGGGTGCAATCGTTCTTGCTGCTTGCCGAAAAGCCAGCTTTCAGATAAGTCCGCTGCTTCGTTGGTGCGAGGGCACCGCCCGGCTTTTAATGGCATGCGCGAAGGGAGTCTCCTATTTTGAACTATCCCGTAAAATCCGGGCCCATCGTCGACAGGAAACGGGCGCGTTGGAGTTACGCAGGGTACGTGCCGGTATCCATGACCTAGGGACAACATTGTGCTTCAGGTCGAACAGCAAATTTTTGAGGAAGAAGACGTCAAGGTAAGCATTAGCTGTGCAAAAGTTGGTGAAATTAAGTTAGTTGAAATTTATTTCGCGTCGGGTAAAACAGTGCGGTCGAATAAAAACACCTCCGGCTCCAGATACCCCATCTACCGTATCTCGGCTCGCTGTTTATCTACAGGTGTGTAAAGTATACCAAAATACCCGCAAGAGCAAGACGAACATTTTGGTATACTTTACACACCTGTAGATAAACAGGGAGCCGAGATACAAAAGTTGGGGGCATGCTGTGGGAGTTGCGACACCTCCCTCTAACTCGACGCAGAAGGAGCGGGTCGGAATGATATCATAGTTACCCCATTCGAAAGCCCTTGTAATGACGAGTTTGCAACAATCCTTAAAACGATTTTTTTAATTAAACGCATTAACAACGGCTGCGGCATCTAATTAACGCCAACTTCCGGTCATTTTGCTTGCAGAAACTGCGGCTAATTAGCTCGAGAATGCAACCCCCGAAAGACCGCAAATTCTACAAAATGGCTTGTAAAATGGGGCACTTAACTAAAAACATGGTTTTTGAAGATTGTTGCAAACAGACCGTTTCAATTGGATTTCGACTGGTATAACTTACAATAATAATTTTGTTGTGGTCTCCGTCTGTCTGAAGCCGAATTCAACTCGAAGGAGCTAGAGCAATGAAAATTTTCACCGGAGCCATTTCTTTTCTTTTTTTCCTCCCGAGTATCCAGTCGGTCGTTATTTTAGTTTTTTTAAGGAAATGTCGGCTAGCCGAGATATCTAAAGCCATCAGGAAGGTATTTAGGGAGTTTTTTAAGGGGATTTCGGATAGGGGAAGTATCTAAAGCCATCAGGAAGGTATCTAGGGAGTTTTTTTCAAGGGGGATTTCGCCTAGGGGAAGCAGCTGAAGCCGTTAGCCTGGGTATTGATGGAGGTATGAAGCATGTGGTAAGGTAGGACATGTAGGGTAACCCGAAGGCCAGATGGTTCTGGTAACTGTTCTGGTTCTGGTTCTGGTAACCATCTGGTAACTTACATTCCGATCCGATGCTTCTGCGTGGAGTTTGAGGGGGGGCGTTTTTATTGGGACACCCTGTATTTTTTTAAACCTTTGTTTAGTGTCCTCGCGACGAACGCCTCCGTTGCCAGCAATGCTTCGACGTAAGCATTTTTTCTTTACAAACTTATACGCCAGCCTTATTTTCTTTTTAAACGGGCGCTGCCCTTTTTTGTCTTTGGACTAGGTATCGAATAGTAAAGAAGTTTTAGTTTTTGATCCCAAGCTCGACCGGGCGTGTTTTGGCGCGTGGGAATCTGTCGCTATCTAGCCGATAGAAGTTTTAAGGAATCAGGTTTCCGCAATACACTTTTTCGAAAAGTCATTTTCCTGAATCATATTTCAAAATGGCCTGTTTCGAATGCGTTTTTTGGCCCCGGGTGGCCCTTTTTTGTCAGCGCTCCGTTCGATGTTCGTTTTTCGCAAAATTTCTTTTGCGAAATTGACATAGTAGCAGGGTTGTTCGCGGACGGACGCGGACGGTCCGGGACGCGGACGCGTCCCCGTCCGCTCATTTACATAAATTTTAGCGGACGGACGGGGACGCGTCCCGGACGGACGGACGGACGGCGGACGCCGGAAGTAACTGCGTCCGCGATGCAAATGAAAAAACCGGATTCAAATCATAATGAAGCGCCTAGTTTTTCATTGCTGGGCGTAAACCCTTTGGTAGGGTCTGGTTTTAGCATGTCTACTTGTACATGGCAACCTACTGTCCATAAAATCAAATTCACCGCAAAACCTGCAAAATTATTGTGAATTTCCTGGTTTTCATTTTAAGATTACCATGAATTAATTTGCATCTCGGACGCGCGGACGCTCCCCGTCCCCGTCCGCCATGCGTCCGTCCCGTCCGTCCGGGACGCGTCCGCGTCGTCCCAAAATTTGCGGACGGGACGCGTCCCGTCCCGGACGCGGACGGACGCGGACCGGACTCAAAATGAACAACCCTGCATAGTAGTAAAGTAGAATTTCCGATAAAACGCCTTTTGAAAGTGCGCCGGGAGATAGGCAGATAGATGCGATAGATTATCGCTTCCCGAGCATAAATAAAACAAAAGACGACTTTCATATAGCGCTACGGAAACGCGGCGCCGTGGAATTGTTTGGTGTGCGAAGAGACGTGGGCGAATTGGTGTCAAGCGAAGAATCCACCAGGACAACTGCCAGAAATCGCTGTCCCGCATATTGAAGACTTTAGTGTCTCTGCCGTCGCAAATATCGTCGATGTAAGGATTGAAGGACTTTACTACAGGGTGTCCCAATAAAATAACACCCACGCCCCTCTAACTGGGCGGGGGGGGGGAAGAATCGGGGCAAAACCGCCGGTTACACCATTCGGAAGCCCCCGGTAACGGCGAGTCTGCAACAGTCTCCCGCCATAGAGTGACGGCCGGTTCGCCTAAAACCACTTCGCCTAAACCCGTCGCCTAAACCCATATCGCCTAAAACCCGTTTCGCCTAAAACCCATATCGCCTAAATCCCGTCTCGCCTAAAACCCGTTTCGCCTAAAACCCATTTCGCCTTAATCCCGTTTCGCCTAATACCCATTTCGCCTAAACCCATTTCGTCTAAATTTTTGGCCATTGTCAATGCTGTATTTTTTGACCGATTTTCGATCTTTTTTGTCGAAAATTCAACTATGAAAATGGCCAAAACTTTAGGCGAAATGGGTTTTAGGCGAAACGGGATTTAGGCGAAACGGGTTTTAGGCGATATGGGTTTAGGCGACATTTTTTTAGGCGATTGGGTTTCGGCGAAACGGATTTAGGCGAAGTGGCCGGAATAAACGCCAAGTTTTGATTAAATCCACGATTTTACAAGCCACTTTGTAAGATGTTGTTGCGGTTTTTTGGGGTTGCACACAAGCTAATTTGCCTCAATTATTCATAAAAAGTGACCGGAAGCAGCCGTTGATTATATGCTTTTCAAGCCATTTCCAAATGGAGCGTAAACTAAAAAAAAAGGTGGTTTTGAAGATTGTTGCACACTCGCCATTTCAGGGGCTTTCCAATGGGGTAAGTATAATTCCGATCCCATACTTTTGCGCCGAGTTAGAGGGGGTGTTTTTTTTTACATTGGAACACCCTCTATGTAAAAGCTAAAAAAAACCCTGATGCAAATATTTCAGTTGGCCTTTTGCCCGATGCGTACACCATTGAGGGGACGGATGCTGCGGGTTTCTGGAATAAATGAAGCGGAACACTTTGATTTGGCACTGTTTTCGGTTAGTGGCTCGGGATTACTTAATTTTTTACAGCAAAAAATTGGTGATCGGCACTAGACTGTTAGCGGGGGGGGGGGGGACATTCCTAGCAGTTGGAAATCAATCGCGGTTTTTTGCAATTTTTTTGACATCGTGTTTTTAGCAGTTTTTGACCGCGAGGAAGCCATAAACGAATAGGTTTTGATTCTAAAATTGCTAGAATATTAATTTTTCGTAATTTTCATAAATTTTTAGCAAAAAAGTAGCATTTTCGTGATAAATCGGATTTTTGGTTTCGGATTTTCGTGATTTTTGGATCTAAAAGTATAGAAAATACGATAAAAATGGTTTATGTTTCCTCCTTGGGGAAACGGGCATGCTAGGAAAAATGTGGTTCCCCCCGCTAACAGACCAGTACCATTATTGTCTCTAGGACCAATTCGAGCGTCGACTCCAACGTGTCCATGATGGTGGTATGGATTTGTTGAACGCGGCGGAGACCGATGTGGACACGATAAAAACTTGGCTGCTGGAACGACTCCAGGTGGGCACTATGCGAAATTCATAATTAAATTGTGTGAAGCCTAAATTAAAGTGTTTTTACTCAAGTTGGAGTTTCGATCCGGGACCAAGTAGATCTTGTGCAGAATTTTTTGCTGATTCCGGATCCGGCTTCCAAATTTGCTGCGGAATTTTATTTTGGAGGTTATACGACAATTTTGTCAGTGTTTCTCTCCAAAATCAATGTACTGTTTTATCGTTTTCGATTTTCTCGATCAATTTCAACGTAAAAATGGCTGGACGTTGGCTTGACAAGCACCTTAAAGGTCAAAACAAGTTTTTTTTTTATAAAAAATTATATTTTGATGCAAAAAGCAAAGAAGTTCGGCAGGGTGGGGGTTCGAACCGGCGCCCGGCGCTTGGCAAGCCAGTATTTTGCCAATGCACCATGATGGGAAGTGAGTAGCGGTTTGTGAGAGCCTACTTGAGGGCCCCTGGAGCTATGGAACCAAGCAGGGAATAGTGGACCAGGATCCGAATTGTTGCCTTTTTTTAGGCGTAATTTGCACCAAAAATGCCTTTTAAAATAAAAGTCCGCAGCAAATTTGGAAAACGGATTCGGAATCAGCGAAAAATACTGCACAAGGTCCACTTGGTCCCGAATCGAAACTCCAACTTGAGTAAAACCACTTTACAGTAAGCACTACTAAGCAGACTTGACTAAAATCAACGTAAAGAAGTTATAATTTCAGATCAAGGAAATGGGTAGCAACCGGCGCTACTACCGTCTCCAGGCGTACGGCAAATGTAAGCCCGGTTCTTTCCCATTATCGGGGGACAAACTGTTTCAAAGGATCCAATTTTTCTGATGAACGGGAAGTGTTCCTCACAGTTTTTTTACTAAACGCTATACGTCACAAATTTACACAAAACGATCATTAAAAATACAAAAAAAACTTGATTTTTAATGCTTTTTTGCTTTGGTTTCGAAAAGCTCAATTTTTCGACCAAAATGGCCGCATTGCCGTCAAATTTCCGATTGAAAGATTTTCCTAAATATTTTTTTGTGTGTATTGTTGTATTTATTTTACTAACACCATGAAATACTACTAGGAAGCTACTAGGCAATTTACATTCATATCGCCGAATTTTTATTTCGCCGAATGTTCATTTCGCCGAATTTTCATCACCGGCATTCACCGCCATTTTCACTTTTAGACTTTCTCGGCGCGTTCGTTTGTTCGGCAGCGCCCTTCTACGAAGATGCCAATTTCCTGGTCGCCATTTTCGATGCCTGATTTGATCGACTCATTCTTTCCGGAAAAAATTATATGAACAAATGTTCCAAGGAAAAACACCCCTTGCCGCAGAAACGATAAACCTTTTTAACAAAGTCAATTTAAACAAAAAACAATAAGGTTCCTGCCGAGAAGCACCAGAAAATTGATTTACTTGCGAAAAAACGTAAAATATCTGACGAAAAAACCCGCGAAAAATACTTTTTGGGCGCCGGACGTCGCTACGGGCCTGCATGTCGTAATGCCTTTTAAGGCACACAATCTCTCCATCTCCTTGATTCACTGATCAATTTTCATAATAAAAAGTCTATAATGATCAAAACATGTCGTCAGGCCCGTAGGAGGGGGCCCCCCGAAATCGGTCGGTCCGAAAAATTCATAAGGGGGGACCCTTATGATTTTTAGTTACAAAAATTTTTCTGCCTGCGGCGCTGTTTATTATCGTTTTTCAAACAGTTTTTACTTATATAAAGCCTATTTTTTCAAAATTTTTTGCCTGCGGCGCTGGTTTTTCATTTGTAAATCAATTGTTCATAGAAATTTTCGCCTGCGGCGCATTTTCTGCCGTGTTTTGACACGAATTTGAGTGTCGCAAACGCTTTTTTGCTATTGTTTTTGCCTGCGGCGCTATTATTGACGCGATTTTCGGATGTTTTAAAACCAGGGGGGGGGGGGAGGTCGCCAAAATTTTTGGCCCCCCCCCCTCGAAATTTCGGTTCCGCGACGGGCCTGCATGTCGTAATGCCTTTTAAGGCACACAATCTCTCCATCTCCTTCATTCTCTGATCAATTTTCATAATAAAAAGTCTATAATGATCAAAATTCGATGAGGATTACAGAAATAACTTCTGAATTTTTTGAATTCCAGCGTTTTCAGGTCCAAGCAGGAGCAGACGATTAGGCGGTGCGGTCGCGTTGCGGTCGCATCTGGCTATTTGCCAGGAATCAACGCGGGGGGGGGGCATGGATTCCTACGTGATTGTAAGCCCCTTTAAAGAGATGAGGACGGCATCTGTAGAACACAGGTCGGTGCATCCACCCGAAATCTGCGTGGATTCCACGTGGAATTCGGGTGGAAGGCATGGAAATCGGGTGGAAATCGGGTGGATGCAGTGGAAATCGAGTGGAAACGCGAGGATGACGCCGAGCGGACGCGAGTGGCCGGTGGAAAATAAGTGGAACCCGAGGGGATCCCCTTGGTTTCCACCCGAGATCCAGTCGGTCCCGTGTTTCCACCCCAAATCCACGCGGCCAGCTAGTGGAAATCGAGGGGAAGCCGAGTGGATCTGCTCCATTTCCTCCTGATTTTCCAGTCGCTGTGGGAAGTCGAGTGGATTCGGGGTGGATGCACGGCGACAAACTACAAAAAGGCCCCCGGCGGCCGGGAAACGTTTTTTCGAATTTTTTATAATAATTATCATTTTATAAAGATTTATCGTTATTTTTGGATACTTTTATGAGTTTTCCTCTAATTCGATGTTAATAAACGTTAGCAGTTATCCAGATCTACTCTTACGACCTTTTATCGAGCTTTCTCGTTGTTTTTCTGCTGTTTTCAAAATTATTTTTTACTTTTTTTATTGTCTGAATTGCAGGTATCGCGTCGTGAGCAAGGATCGAGGACCACGACCGCGTTACAAGCCCTTTCAACGCCCGAGGACCAGCAGGTACTTTTGTTCTTTCCGGTTTTTAGGTGACTGCGTGACTGCATCAATTCAACGGCCGCGCAAACCTCGTCATGTAGAGCCTGATGCGCGTCAAGTATAAACCATGGTATGGAATCACACGTTTTGTAAGTTTAATCCCTTTTTATGTAGTTTTTTGTTCAGTTCTCTGCAAGCACGACATCCGGAGAGACGATCTGTAGTGCTCAAAGCTTCGATGATGAGCACCAGCAATGTTTGGTTGGAAAAATGATTTCTGGTGTGTTTTTCTTTTTTTTTACGTATTCTGAGTAACCGGGGTCGTTGTAGACAATATTTACGGAGCTTCCGGGTGAGCTGATTAGAAAGGCTAATGTTTTCGAGGGCGCTTTACCGTGGCAAATAACATTTTATAGTTAAACCATTTCTATTTTGACTGACCAACATTCCACGGGGGTTTTTATATACAAAAACTTATTAAAATTGGGAAAGTATGACAAAATGTAGACGTTGCGCAGGAAATGTATGAAAAATGACTAAAACTGAACAAAAACACTGGATTTTAAGAACTTTTATAGAAACCTTTAGGATGATGATTCTATCCAAATTTTGATAAAGAGTTAAGGGTCGAAAACTCCCAAAATACTAAGAAAATATATCTTTCTGTGAAGGGGCAGGTTTCGACTACATTCAAGCGTGACGAGAGAGCGTAAAGAAATTGCAACAGCTTCCTTAGAGTCAGGTGGAATAGATTAGATTAAATTATAGACATGAATAAATTGTTTATTTTATTAAAATTATAAAGGTGGAAATTATTGTATGTCTCTGATTCGCAAAAATTGCTCAATGATTTTGTAGTTAAGCTGAAAAATCAAGATTTAGTGTTATTTTTTTTGAGATTCACCTTATTCTTTTAGGTGGAGAAACGAAAGTCCGGTGATGCTTGCGTGCAGCGAAACGATCAAGACACCGCTGCAATTTTCGCGAAGTTCCGGCGCTGGTCTTATTTTCACTTTGATTAGATTTTATAAGTTTAGGCCGGGCGTTCATCTACCCACGGCGAATTGACACGAAGAGATCGGCCACACGATCTTCGCTTTTGGTTCGTTTTGTTATTCTTTGATCATGTTTATATTTTCTAGGAAGTACAAATGAAGAATGCGGACTGGCGAGAGCGCTGGTTGGCCCCTTCCAAAAGGTTATCTTTTTTGAACGATTATTAACTTTTTTTTAGCCTTTTGCCTGTACGAGATGATAATGCTGATGTGCGATCGATTGTGTATGGCTCATATAGGTAAGCTCGATTTGCGAAACAAATCTTGTCTTTAGTGGTATCAGCGTGCAGTCTTGAAGCCGGACGACTTGCAGCCGCCACGCGCAACGACAACGCCAACCGCGGCGGCGACGACGACGCCAACTCCAGAAGCAACGCAAAGAACTTTCTTCAAGCGAATGTGTAAGAATATTTTTATTATATTTTCCATTTGGGTTGTAACTATCTTGTAACTTATTTCATCGTTTGTATATCTTCTATTTCTTTCATTCCTTCGTGTTGTATAATTTATTTTGATATTATTTGTGTAGATAAATGTATTGGTACTGTATACACGTGTAACTACATGTAATACGAGTGAATACAAGCGAATACAAGCGAATACCGGCTGCTATTCCACGCATTAATGAAATCGGTATCCACCCGAAATCCCGCTCGGATCGACCCGGTTTCCACTCGATTTCCATGCCTTCCACCCGTAATTCACTCGATTTCCACCCTGCATCCACCCCGAATCCACTCGATTTCCGTGTGGAATCCACTCGCGTCCGCGAGTGGAATTCCCCTCGCATCCCCTCCGGGATTCCGAGTGGATTTCGGGTGGATGCACCGACCTGTGACCCCCTTTAAAGGGATACCCAACATTTGCGAGGCTCAAAAAGCAAAAACCATGACGCGGGCGGGGGTCGAACCCGGGACCCTCGTTTTGAAGACCTGGGTATCCCTTTAGGGGGCTTCAACAGATGCTGCGGCGAGAGAAGGGCGCCCAGGGGAGGAGATATTTTCTTTCCCGCGCGTAATCGATTGGCTTATGCCGCCCCTATCCGTTTAAGAACGTAATTCGAGAGCCCGATAGACCGCTAGTATTTTCTGTAATTCTGTGATGCCAAAACCGCATTTATCGTCCTCGCAACATCGAAAGTGTTTTTAAAACGATCAAAACAGGCCGAATCGTTTATCTACACACTTTATTTCTATACATACACACACCTAAATCAATCGATAAAAATATATCAACAGGCCCAGCGCATAAATATTGAACCCGGTGGGCAGCCAGCCGAGCGCCGCCGCATTTCCTAAAATTTTTTGAGAGTCACAATTTCGTCGTGAAAAACCGAAGAAAAAGCATGCAAAAAGGTTCTTTCGCATTATCGGGGGGGGGAGACATTTCATATTTTAGGATCCAATTTTTCAAATATAATTCGGAAGTGTTTCTAAACTGTTTTTTTACGCTTCCTGAACGTAAAAACTTTACGAATTGTCATCAAAAAGTACAAAAAAAGGTTTTTCGTCTAAACATGGCCGTTTTTGACTAACATTTTGACTTTTTGAAAAGATTTTCAGAGTTTTAAAATAGTTTCTATAGGGTTAAGGTTAGCTTCTAACTATAGTTAAAATCTAGTTTCATTCTACTAAAACATTATGAAAATACGTCCTGTTACTTTACCGGGCATTTCTAGATTCATATAAAAATTCTCGCCCCTCCCCCGATAATGCAAAAGCACCCGGAAAGCAAATAAACGGATTTAGAAAAGCGGAAACAGCCCAAAATCAGAATTCTTGATGCCGCTGCTTACGTTGACGTTGTGCATCGTCATCCTCGTCGTCAAGTCGGACATGGTCGACCTGCACGACCCCATCAATTGTGCCCTTTCCGATCTGCTCTAATCGATATCGTATCCGGTCGATATCTTGGCAAGCTAGCTGATTGCTGGACGTGATGAAGTCGGAGATCCCGTAGACAAAATCTTCTGAAAAACTGGGGGTTATTTTTCATTATCGGGGACAAAATTTTCCTATCCAATTTTGCTTTAGATTTTCCTCAAGAATCCCTGCTAGCCTGCCGATCCTCTAAACTCACCAAAATCACAGAAAGCTTTTCCCCGACAATGTGGAAGATATTGGTTCAGCTCGACGACGTTGTCAGAGTAGTCTTGGCGGTAGAAGACCTAAATGATGGGATACCAAGCTCTAAAATCCGCAAAGGTTGCTGTAGTTGGCCTGATCAGGCAATCCGGCCGGATTAGCAACAAGTCTGTACACAACAATACCACTACCGTACCTTCACGTAATAATCGTAGTCATCCCCGGCCCAAAGCTCGATGAAAATTCCGCTAGTGTAAAGTGGAGCGTCACCCCCGACCGCCGCTCTGGTCGAGTTGAAGATCTCGAGCATCGGAAAGATTTGGAGGTCTTGCTGAAAAGAGATGAATGTTTAAAGGACCGGAGAAGCCAGGAATTACGCCCCCCCCCCCGCCCGCGGCACGCAACGCGTCGCTTGACCCGCGCAATCGGTTTAATCGATTACGCCATGGAATTTCGCGTGCCTCGCGTGTTTAGCGACGGTAAAACACACAAGAAATTTTTTTGGTCGCTGATTTGTCGGGTTTTAAACTCGACAGCGAGACGCAACGCGTCGCTTACCCGGCCTAAGAATATAATCGATTACGCACTAGAATTGCGCCTGCGTTGCGTTTTGAGCGCCGGTAAAATCCACAGGAATTTTTTTGGTCGCGGATTCCGTCGGGTTTTATCGTGGCCGCGTTGCATATTCGGCCGCGAGCCGCAACACGCCGCTAGACCACTACAAAGCGCTAAATCGATCACGCAGTGGAATTCAGCGCGCGTTGCATGTGGTGGGCGCGATAAAATCTTTACTAGCTTTTTGTTCGGGATTCACACACTTTTTTGCCCGCGACCGCGAAACGCAACGCGCCGCTTGACCGACGCCATCGGCTTAATCGGTTACGCGATCGAATCTCACTCTCGTTGCCTGTCGGTGGCGTCTCCAAATCCATAGCCATGCCTTCCAAGTCCCTTTACGTCCTCAGAAACCGCCAAAAAAAACGCCACCCACCGACGAGTACCCGTGAAAAATGACGGGTCCGCAGTTCTCCGTCTTGTCGCAGTCGATTTGCGCCTTCATCTTTGAGCTGATATCTAGAAAAGTATTTATTAAATTATTGGGCATAATTATTGTTCAAGATAGTTTAAACAGTTTGAAAAGGGTGGTCAGATTCCGCAACGCACCAAACAACAGCTCGCCGGAGTAGACGCGCAACAGCTCGGGCTCGTGGTACGGCCCGATGCCCAGCGTGATCCGTTGTACTTTCCTAGATTTTAACAGGTTTTAGGGGAGGCTAGCAGGGATCACTAGGGACTTTCACGGAACTAACCTGTACATTTTTCTGGCCTCCCTGACGTGGCCGTCAGTGACGTTGGTGCCCAGGAAGAGGTAATTGTTCAGCGCCTGGATTTAGATGGATTTTTAGGCTCTCTCTCACTCTCTCCATCTCTCTCTCGCTCTCTCTCTCACTCTCTCTCTCTCGCTCTCTCTCTCCTCTCTCTCTCGCTCTAGATCATGCTCTCTTCTGCCGTCTCTCTCTATCTCTCCTCTCTCTCCTCTCTCTCTCTCTCTCTCTCTGTCTCTCGTCCCAATGCTACCAAGAAGCCCACCTCATTCAAGATGCTCTCCATCAACCGGAAAGACCACTTTCCGGGCCCGAAATACTTGAGCTTCTTGTCGAGGCCGGCGCACCGAAATAGGTCGTACTCGTAGCTGTCGAAATTCTACAAATGGCAAATTTGTGCAACAAACTGGAACGTACTGTAGCGTAGTCGCTCGGAAATCGAACGAAATTCGGGCATTTGGCCTCTTGGAGTTGCTGGAGGACGGGGCAGTGCATGTATGAAGGTTTGAGCATCTGAAATGGAAGATTTCGCTCTCTCTTTCGCTCTCTTACTCTCGCACTCTATCATTCTCTCTCTCTGCCCCTCTTTCGCGCTCTCTCACTATAGCTATCTCGCTCTCTCGCTCTCGAACCTTGCATTTTAAAGGGGCCGAGAAGCCATATATCCACCCCTCATCCACCAGGTCTCGACAACTACGCTCCACTCCAATTTACGCATCTCAAGCCCTCTAATTAGGAATGCGACATCGAAAAAAATTCACCAGAAGATTGCGTAATTTGGAGTGCTGCGTAGCTGTAGCTGTAGCTGAGACCTGGTCGATGGAACGGGTGGATAATCGCGCTTCCCGACCCTTTAAAGGGAGTGTGACAGCAAAAACCTACCCAATCCTCCCCCTTCGACACCTCGAGCTCAACTTTCTGATCCCCAAAAATGGCCCGCATCGCCTCCTGGGCCGTCCGGATCGTTCGGTCGTGGCTCGTGGAGCGGATGTGGACCTAAGAGAAAAAAATGTGCATTAATGAGAGGACCATTCCTGAATGGTCTCTGCTAGCTGCCCCAAAATTTAGCTGCATGGAATTTTCCTATGTCTTGGGCTTCGCGTTCCGCAAATTGCCTCTGCTAGCCTGTCCCGAAAGCTCTCAAAAGACTCTACGCTCTCGTGAGTTTTTTGCACTCCTGAGGCAGGCGAGCAAAGGCCATTTGAGAACGTAGAACCTCTAAGCGTCTCTGCTAACTTGCCTAAAATGCCTAGAATGGAAATTCAAGAGTTTTGTTCCGAAAAATCAAGCCAGCAGAGAACATTTGGGAACACACTTTTAAGTAAAAATTTTTTCTGTGTCTTCGCTACGTTTTTAACGTCCCCTACCAACCTGGTCAGGCGTCGATAGGAGATCGCCGTACTTGTACTTGATAAATTGGCCCATATGGAAGGCGTGCTGGATTCCTTGCTAAAATGTCACTTCTATTTTTTTGTTTTATTTTTATGACGTCGTATTTTTGGTGGATTCCCATTGCTTAATGAGCAGTGTTCGGAAAGTGGTCGAAGTTACGTAACTGGGACCTCCGGGACCTCGGGCTAGGTGAAAGGACCTCCGGGTTTCGGCCCGAAGGGTTTTTAGGGTTTTTAAACTCAAAACACAACTCATCACTTGACGCAATGTATTAGAAAAATGTTCGTCTTGTTTTTCTCTATCAGAAACTGCAAAAATGGAGGTTGTTCAATCGTCTAGTTTTTGAGCTAGGATGCCTTTTCCCCAAAAAAGACGAAGTTTTTCTGGGTTTTTCGAGTATTACTCCTCAAAACCCTATTTCTTACTTGACGCAATGTATTAGAAAAATGTTCGTCTTGTCTTTTTCTATTAGAAACTGCAAAAAAGGAGGTTGGTCAATCGGCTAGTTTTCGAGATGCTGGGACCTCCGTGTTGAAAAACTGCTATTTTTCCACTATTTCCCACAGAACTTTTTTTACGCCTATTTTTCTGGCTGACAATATATTACGAAAAGATGCAGCATCGAATTCTGCGTCGAATGGTGTATCGCACCTTGCCATGACCCTCTCCTTTCATTTACTCCGGACCTCCAAACTGCCGCCACAACCCATCCGCAACTTCTGCCGTCGCGGTTGGTGCTCTCTTCGGTGCCCAGTCTCTCCAAGCCCCAGGCTTCTCTCGTCCCGTTCTTTTCGCTATTCTGTAGCCCTAATCCTACCCTTCCTTTCGGCTATACATCACTTCCCTCCATCTCCGGTTCTTTGGGCCGCAAAACCGGAAAATTTCGGCCTCCATTTTTCCCGTGTTTTTTCGACACCTTTTCCCCTCCAAATATTTTCTCTGGCCACCTATCGCCACCGCCGACCCATCATTCGATAGCTTACTTCCCGTTCTACATTTTGAGATTCTTTCCGGCCCTGCCACACTTCCGGTTCTTCCGGAAAACCGAATGGCAAAGTTATGGCTGGAAACCGGTTACTAAAAAAAAACGCGATTTCGCCCCTCAAAACACCGTTTTTTCGGGGGACCTCCGGAATTTTTCCAAAACCAACATTTTTTGGGACCTCCGACTCTCACCCAACCATAACTTTCCTGAACACTGTTAATGAGTACAGTAACCTCTTACATCTGTCAGATTTTTGAGGCCATTTTTGAAGAGCGGATGCGCGGCGGCTTCCGGGGATGAAAACATTCGAACCGGGGCCCGGTCCCCATGGCGCCAGATCTAAAATTGATTGTTTTCTAGATTAAAATGTCAGTTTAAACAAATTTGTTGGCACCAAAAACCCACATTAAAAACCTGGACCAACTCGAGCTCGCCGTGGACGCTGCCGCATAGTTGAACGACGACGGCGAGCAGTACGACAAGCTCCATAAAACGCTAAAAAGGATATTGGTTGTGTCATCCATGGGATATATTAATCTTTCAACTTTACAACTAGGGGCGCTATGTTGGAAATTGATTTCACTCTGATACTTTACCAGATGACCCGAGAAAACGGTTTTTTTGGGGGCCACATTTTTATCGCTGACCTTCGTCCACGGCTCACATAACCAGCGATTTCGCTTGTTCTCGCTTTTCAATGGCTGGAAAATAAAGGATCTTAAAGACTTACATCAAGGTAAAAATTCTTATGAGGTAAAGGAAAATCTCAGAGCGCATCTCACGGATTAAAAACGGCTATCATGACGCGGAAGTGAGCGCTAGCCAACGGAGAGAGAGAGAAAACGAGAGAGAGAGAGAGAGAGAGAGAGAGAGAGAGGGAGAGAGAGTCAGAGAGATGGATTGCGAATTGCCAATATTGCTGGCACACCCAGTTCACAGCACAGCACAGCACAGTTCCATTGCTGGCACATGCGTCACTTGCAACGCGTCGCTTGCCTGTTTCTGGCAGCTGCCTGGCCAACAAGTTCAGCAGATTTTATCAAATCTTCGGATATCTTGTTCTTACCATAAAAATATATTAGTCAAAAGCCCCTGGAAAGATGGCCGAGCGGTGAAAAAACCGTTTTAAATCGAAAAATAAACTAAATTAAAATTCTAAATGTAAAATTAGCTCTACAAATCGGCGGACTTCATTTAGACCTAGAAATTCCGTTCCGTATCAATACTATCGACACCAGAATCAAAATTCAAATCCTATGCAACAACAAAGCGGGTGGGGGCAGGGGGTCAAAACGTCGGGCAGCGATTCCCAATAAAAACTCCAGCGAAAAGCGATCGATTTTGGATGCTGACGAAAATGCGGAGAAATCGCCAGGACTGCCCATTAAATTCTGGGCACAACGAAGCCTGGGCAAGGCGTAGAGAGGAGTAACTTTCTTGCCAAGGTTTAATGCCTAATTTTCGCCATTCTAAAGGCACCAGGAAGTGCAAAAATCAACTCCTTCCGGCGGCTGGGTCTGGACATCTACGCGACACCCGAATGGCATTTTTGGCTAGGATAAAATTTTAAAAATCAAATAACCCAAGTGTTTCAAAAGGTTTTTTAATATGCATAAAGGCAAAGGGTTCCTTAAATTTTATTTAAAATCCAAAAAAATATAGAATTTTCGATCAAAAATGGCCGTTTTTAACCTAAATTTCGACTTTTCGAAAATTTTTGATTTTTAAATCGTTTTTCTACTGGAATTATGGTCATATTTTTCTAAAAGACAGCAAGATAATTCTTATCAAAATTGCTAGACAGACCTGATCGCTCCTAGCTGCGATAAAATGAAATAGAGCTGTAAATTGGACTCTCGCGTCGTTGGCAAGACCTAGGCGAGGCGAGGGGTCGATTTTTGGCGCTTTCTAGTCCTTTTAGAAAGGCTAGAAAAACAGGGATGACCGGTAAATTGACGAAAATGGAAAACTATTCCTGCCACCGTTTGAAAACAATACCACTCACTGGGCGGGGTATTGTTTTGACGGGTAATGAGGGCAAGTGAAAGAGAGCGAGAGAGAGGGAGAGAGGGAGAGATAGAAAGAGAGAGAGAGACAGAGAGAGTGAGAGAGACAGAAACGAACGCCAAACCACGAAACAATGAACACAATACACGAAACCTCGGAGGGCTTGTTGCAAGGGCGCCGATTTTATCGCGAACAAACCCCGTCGCCCAATTGCATAAAACACTACACAGCGCTCCTCTTGACGGAAGAAGGCAGGCAGGACTCTGTTATCAATTCTGCAGCGAGAGATGGAGGGCCCGAGGGTATTTGTTGGTCAAATAGAGAGGGCAGGCTAGCAGGGATTATTGTGGAATTACCTACTTTCAGTTTCTCTCCCACTGTCCTTCTCTTTCGCTCTCTCTCTTTCTGCTCTCTCTCTCTTTCTCTCTCTCTCTCTCTCTCTCTTCGCTCGCTTTTCTGGCGTTCTGTCTCTGTCTATTTATCCCTGCCTCTCTCATTACTTAAATAGATATCACATTTTTATTAGAGATTTATCAAATCACTAATTATAATTTAAAGGCCAGGATATAAATAAGACGCTTTCATCGAATCATTTAAATAGGCACATAATGGATTCATTTTGTACAAATACGAGATAGGAGTAGAGAGAGGGAAAGAGAGAGAGAGAAAGAGAGAGAGCGAGAGAGTGTGTGAGAAAGAAACAGAGATAGCTGATGCAAAAATACGTGAAAATTAATTAATAATGATCGGCTTCTCAGCTGTTCCTAGCTGGCATTGCTCCTTTCGCGATTTGAATATTCGTGAGGACAGGGCGGTGGTCAAGGTATCTAAAAATCTGGGTTTTAGGCTTTTTCGCTCTCTCTCTCTCTCTCTCTCTCTCCCGCTCTCCCGCTCTCCCGCTCTCTCGCTTACCCAAATCACATTTCTCGTTTCCATCACAGCCAAACATGTCCTTCGTGAAGTCGACGAACTCCGGCTCGTTCGGGCCGTATCGGTAGAGGAACTAAAAACATTTAATTAGTCTCTCTCTCCCGCTCTCTTTCTCTCTCTCTCACTCTCACACATTCCCTCTCTCCCCCATTTGTTCTCTAGCTCTCTCTCTCTCTCCCATGCACCATCTCTCTCTCTATCTCTCTCTCTCTCTCTTCTCTCGCTCTCTCTTACCTTAACATATGGAATCCCGGCCGAATTCCGCCACAATTCCAACAACACGGCCGACGAGAAAAACGGATGTTCGATGCCCAAAATCCTCTCCTTCACCCCGAGCAGCTCCAGCACGCTGGCGATGACGAAATCTTGCTACATGCGTGAGTAGTAGCAGAGATTTTTCAGGAAATTTGAGATCTTCAGCTACAAGATTTTACTATGAACGTACTGTGGAATAACCATAAAACTTCAGCTGGCACAACATTTTATTGGCCTCGGTGCAGTCGCGGTGCTGCTTGAAGTTGTCCATCATTTCTGCAAAGTTAATGCGGCTATTATTCATAAATTTTCAGAAAAGTAGTGATATTTGTGAGGCATAAAAACATATTTTTGACAAAAACTTGACAAAATTTAACTTACGGTAGACCAGCTCCCCGGCAAGCAGTCCGGCCTTGGTCATGTCGCTGTGTGGGAAGGTGCCGCCCTGGTAGGCTTGGATCTGAAAAACTGGTAAAAACAGGGGTGTTAAGGAACTTTCAATTCTTGCACACAAGTGGAAACGTTGAACTCGTTGAATTTGGTGTTCATCTCCCGGTTCAGCGGCAAAAGATATTATTCGGTCAATAAAAATCCTATAGATGGCTCTGGCCTCCTCCTGACGTCGACGGGCCGTGTCTCAACTTGGGGAGGTACTAAAATGCAGATTAGATGCTGGATTTCGGTTGAGTTTGTGTACGAATGGTAGGCATGGGAAGTACTAAAAATACAAAAAGTAAGGTTGAGACAGAGAGAGAGAGAGAGAGAGAGAGAGAGTGAGCTAGAGACGGAGAGAAAGAGAGAGAGAGCGAGAGAGAGAGAGAGAGAGAGAAAGAGAGAGAGAGCGAGAGAGAGATAGAGAGCGCTAGAGCGAGAGAGACAGATAAGAGAGAGAGGGAGTGGGAAAAAAAGTTTCAAACGCATGTATTAACGCATTGATATTATTCAACATACCTCATTCACGATCCCTTCGACGCTGTAGGCGCTCGCCCTGGTCTTGAAATATTTCGACTTTTTGTCCCAGCCCAAGCATTCGAAGCTCTCCGCTAGGTAGTCGATGTACTAAAAGGCGCAATTAGGGGGAACACTGGTCGTTTAATAATAAAAAAATACGGTGACGCTATGATCAGAAAAAAAAAAGAAAATGCATTTTTCATGTTCAAACTTACTTTTGGATAGACAGTATAGGTCGGGCAGGTCTTCTTGAACGCCTCGCTATTCAGCGGGCAGTCCGCCCAGTTAGGGGCCAGCATCTGAAAATTTAAGTTTTTTAAAGGTTCCAGAAAACGTGAAAATCGACCATTACCACCGACTGGGTCGCGACAACTACGAGCCAATCCAAATGGCGCAGGAAAAGATTAAAATAGGACGTTACTGGTGATTTCGTACGTGAGGTAACTAGCGAGACCTAGTGAATCCAATGGGTCGATCCATGCTTTTTCTGGTCGTCTTAAAGGGACGGGCAAGGCAGAAACATGCATTTTTCGGTTCTGGAGTCCGCTGTTTAGTAGTAGTAGCCAGAATCCATAAAAATCCACAGCCAGAATTCAAAATTCTTGCCTTGCCCGTCCCTTTAAAGCCTGCCCGTTCCGCCTACCGTATCCCCCTTGAAGTTCTCGGTGAACACCGGGATCGGGAACGGGATTTTCCGCCCCGAATCGCTGTACATTCCCTGGCCGACGGCGACGGCTGAAAGTTGAAAAAAATAGGCTAAAAATATTAAACTAGAATTTCTGCTGTTTTGAGGGGGCAAAACAGGACGTTTCTTTCCCAAAAGATCTCTGCTAGGCTGCCCTGATTCTGAGCAGCCAGTTTCAAAGCCTACCTGTAGCCAAGCAGCGCTCAACGGCCACCGAGCGGAATTTGAGCTGAAAAACGTTCCTGATGAAAAATTTTTCGCTCTCCCCTCTCTATCTCTTCTTCGCTCTCTCTCTGTCTCTCTCTCTTACCTGCTTGACGTTCCAGGTGCTATTTAGGAAACCAGTATCCTTGTAGCGACGCGCAAATTGTTGTCCCAACTTGTAGCTGTTGTCGATGCCTTCCTGAAGTGATTACTGTGAGAGAGAGAGAGAGAGAGAGTGAGAGAGAGAGAGAGAAACAGAATGAAATCGATCCTTCACCTCCGTCATTTGTCCAGTACCGTACTTGAAGTACGACAGCAGCGTGTTATTCGATAGGCGATCCGGGGCTCGATTGCCGTGTCGCCATAACTAAAATTTTTGTTTATTTCAGCGCGTCTATCTCTAGCATAGACAGGTTAAATCCTTAAGGGGTCTAGGAGCGCTTCTCTCCTTGCCCTACTAGGTCTAGACGGCCACGCGACCGAATGCCATTTGGCGCGTCGCGTACCAATGTTTCCAGGCAACTCACAGCATTGACGAAAATCAGCTGATCCGGCGCCTTTTGCTGGGGTTCCTCGGTCTCATGCGTGACGAGCAATTCGATGGGGGAGCATTGGGAATATTGAGAGAGGAGCAAGACGGAGAGGAGCAACAGCCACATCTGATGGGCCGAGCTAGGAAATTACCCTAAAAGGATCTGTAACGGTGAATAGAAAAAGTGGGAAAGAGAGAGAGATAGAGAGAGAGAAAGATAGAGAGAGAGAGAGAGAGAGAGAGAGAGAGAGGGAGTCAGACGAAAAATAGCTTCGAGAATTGGATGTTGATTCTGAATCCAGAGAAATATTTGCTTTGCGGATCAACCCGACGCGTTTATCTTGTTTTGACACGAATTGGGCGAAGAGAGTGAGAGAGAGGGAGGGAGAGAGCGAGTGAGAGATAGAGAGAAAGAGGGTGAGAGAGCGAGACAGAGATAATTAGGATAATTGAATAAATACTACGTCGATAGGTGCAGCGCGTCCACAAAACCGAAATAAGTGAAACCACCTCGCCTTCGCCGCGCCTTTGAGGGGGTGGCGTGGGATTTATGGGGTTGTGTATTTGATTGATAGGCTAGATGGACGTCGATCTCTCTCGCTCGCTCTCTCTCTTCCTCCCTATGATCCACCGGATCCGATCATAATGATCTTATCCCCTCCTTGATCAGCCGTAAAACCAATACACTTTTCCTGGACAAAGGGAACGGTTGGATTGGTCGATTTTTAGCGATTAAACCCGAATTAAATCTATATAATGGAATGCAAAGCAATAACAATTTCTAGAAGTATTTCGGTAGATGCTGTTGGACTGACAAGCTGCCAATTAGCAAATATCAGGTTGGAAAGAAAGTAATGGCACAAAATTTTTAAACCGCTGTAAACCGAGGAACGTCCGATTTGAAAGTTTGATAGATGGTTAGATCGTCTTATCAGGAGCTCAAAACACCCAAAACTAATGTAAGCGAAAATAAAGCCTAGTTTCACGGAAAATTAGGTGAAAGCTTCTAAGCGAGATATCTCTGCATACATGCATTTGCATACGATACCTTTAACACGAATCGATAGTCCTCGAGGAGTAGATATCGATAGATGGTGAGATCATCAAAATCGGACACTGGATGGCCGAGATATGGGCCTTCCAAAATCAATACATTTTCTGGATTTTGGTTCGGGAGCTGAAGCAAACGCAGCAGTTTTTGGCTCGTGCCGGCCAAAATGTATGGGATTTCGAGAAAAGTTCGAACAGGTGGACCAAAATTCTAGGGCCCATATCTCGGCCATCCAGTGTCCGATTTTGATGATCTCAACATCTATCGATAGCTACTCCTCAAGGACTATCGATTGGTTAAAGGTATCGTATGCAAATGCATGTATGCAGAGATATCTCGCTTAGAAGCTTTCACCTAATTTTCCGTGAAACTTCTGAGGTCTGTATTTTCGCGTACATTAGTTTTTGGGTGTTTTGAGGGTCCTCTCGTGATAGAGCATTCGAAGATCTACGAAACCATATATCAAACTTTCAAATCGGACGTTCCTGCGGGTTTTTACAACGGTTTAAAAATTTTGTGCCATTACTTTCTTTCCAACCTGATAGAACCCGAAAAAAGGCCCTAATTGGCATCTAAAGCTATCAACTTTGCAGCTGAAGTGGGAGAGAGAGAGAGAGAGGGAGAGAGTGAGAGCGAAGAGAAACAGAGAAAAGGAGACGACAGCCGAATTAAATTTCCGGAAACTAGTCCCGTCATAATAACTGTCGCACGCGGAATACGTGATTCATTTCCAACCGCCGTCTTTTCCTGCCAAATCACCAAAATATTACGGCAATGGTTTTGTATTTTTGTATTTGTCAGGTTTTTTTATAAAAATAGTGTCCCATTCAAATTAAAATGGCGTTTTTGAAGATTTAGGACTTATCTCGTTTGTTGAATTTGGAAATTTGCGTTTTTACGCTTTTTACGGCATTAATCCAATCTTTTAGTGCATTTATTCATTGTCAAAAATTAAGTTACAACTTTGAAAACTCGGGCACCTTCGATTTGGTTAAAATGGCCATGGCGCTCTTGGCGACGTCGTCGGTGAAGAGCTGCGACTGGTTCCAGGTTGCCTGAATCGTGATTTACCATCGATAAACGTAATTTTAACTTGTTAAAGATCGATGCCCAGATAACTTAAGCACTTTAATGACATTCCGTAGCTCCCAACTCACCACATACTCCAACGAGTCGGCCGTCGTGTGCTCGCGGCTGTAGTTGAGGTTGATTTTCGTCCCCTGCACGGCCACCGGGCTCTTTTCCGCAATGGTCTTTGCTAGTTTCAGCGCCTCAAATTTTTTAATTTTTTAGGTAAGAACCACGCTTTTTTACCTGCTCCAGCGTCTCCTCCCTCGAGCCATAGACACCGCTCAGCAATACTGAAACAGTGTCGTATTTTTGTTTATAAAATTGAGGTTCGAAAACAAGGAAAACTTACAATTCCGCTGTGCTTCTTCAGCGCTAAAATTTCGCCCCGTGAAGGCCAAGTCACGGAGCCAACTCTAAAAAGAAATTTTAGTTACTTCAAGGCGAAAACCCCCGTAATTTTGGTGTAAAATTAAGCGATTTTCACAATTTTGACAAAATTCTAGGATCTGGTAAGCCTTTTACAGGAATTTGAAGCATTTCTACGCGTTAAAATATCTTGGAAACACATTTTCCTTACATAAATGCAAAAAATAGCTTTTCTTACATAGAACATCACTAGATTCTTGCAGTTCTAGACTGATTTGTGGATCTCGCCACGAATTTTAAATGAAATTACGCTTTAAAGCCTCAAATTAACGAGTTAGAACGCCGAAAAGTTATTTTTCTGACTCACGTCATTCCCGCAAACTTTTCCAATGCGATTCAGCGTGCCCACGTCGGCCACAATTCCGACATCCACTTCCTAAAGCCATTTTCGGTGTTTAATAGTTTAATTTACGAAATATTACCAAAAAAAGATCGAGTATTACATACCTTAATGCTGAACTGCGTCTCCTTGCTGGCCAGTCGAATGTCACACGCCGTGATCAAGTCCACGCCAGCTCCGAGGCAATACCCATGTGTCGCCACGACCACCGGTTTTGGGCACTAAAATTCGAGTCATTTCTAAATAATGTACCTACCCTACCTCGTTAATGTTCGTGAAACACTTCTGGATAAAGCGGATCTTGCGGCCGAGCAAAAATGAGCGCCTCGCTTGATCACTGCCAGAGTCATCGCCAAGGTCCGTGATGATGTCGTTGTCTGGTTCAATGTATCCATTTTTGTTTCCTATTATTTGAAGCGGAAAAACCGCCTAGGAAACTTCTCTTCACTACCAACTCATCAGACCTATCAAAAATGTTTCAAAATGTAAAATTTTTGAAGCGAAAATTAGGCATTTCGATCAAAATTTCGTGTTTTTTCTATTATTACCAGATAATCTACAGTTCGTAAGCCCGGGAATAGTAAAAAAACAGTGTCTAAACACTTCCTCTATTCGGAAAAGTTGCATCCTACCGAAAAGTTGTCCCCCATAATGCAAGAGAAAGCCAAAAGTTCCTACTTTCTTCGAAATTTATTGTATTAAAAACCAATAAAGCATTTTTAATGTGATAAAATACCTTTTAAATCGAGTCCTACTGAAAAGGCTTTTCCGTTTCCGCTCAAAACGACGGCGCGGCAATCCGGGTCGACGGCGAGCTTTTCGAAGCAGTCACCGATTTCGCTAAATTTTGGGAAATAGCCTCTAGATTCAATTAGAAGTTTTTACATCTTCTACGTTCCTATATGCAATTTTTATACTTATTCCCCTACCGCCACAGCTCAAAATTCATCGCGTTCAGCCGGCTCGCGCGGTTCAGCTGGACATGCACCACGAAATCGTCGCCCTTGTCGACCTTGAGCGTGTTGTAGGTGTACATTTTTGAGCTGAAAAATCCGTCTACTGACGTTTTTTAGATAGATTAGAGCTAGGTGTAGCGTTAGGCCTCAAACTGCGTCAAAATAAAGCTAAAAACCCGAAGCCGCAGGGGTTTTCCAGAGCGAGAAAATATCCCTCTATCATTTCCCTTGAACGGCTGATTGATAACGGAGTAGACTACGAAAACGGCGGGTTGTCATACTACAAGTGCGCAAAGCAGCGGAGGGCGTCGTTTTACCTTTTTTATGGCCGATTTCCAAACGATTTGTGCCAGATTACCCCCTTTGTGGAGGCAAAGCTTTGAAATAGTCCGCGAAAAGAGCGTGGATTCGAGCTATCCTGATCAATTACCGAATGGTCCCTGCTGGATTGCCTTTATTTTAGGTTTTCTAGCCGGAATTGCAAGCGTGCAGGTCTTTTCGGCCGATTCCCAAGCGATCTTTGCTAGATTTCCTCGTTTCTAGGTGGAAAAGCCTAGAGTTATAGGACCGCCACCTCTTTCCGATGAATCTCAAACGATCTCTGCCGGATTGCCTTCAGCCAGTCATTTGATGTTACAAAAAACACATTAAAATTTGCTAATTTAGCGATAGGCGCAATTAAACCCTAAAAGTTTGCTCTAACCTCCAAAAAAACATTGTTTTTTTGCGTGACCTCTGCTCGCTGGCCTCGTCGAATCACGTACGCTACGCAAGACGCCGCTGTGCTTGACGTCAACGCGTGGCATGTAAGTTGACTTGGCTAAAACATGCCTGAACCGTACCTAAAAACCCTTCGGGCTTGTTCGCAAAAGTTCATTGCAACTTGTTGTAAGTAAGACCAGTAAAAACGCTTTATCATCACCGTCACCCATCGATAAGACCGGATTCTCTCAACAGCCACGAAAAAAAAAGAAGGAAACGAACAGCAACTTACTAAAGCAACCAACGACACCAGGGTATACTCGGAAATTAAGGGCAAACACACTAAAATTTCCACCAAGCGCTGGGCATTTATAACATTACTACAAAGACAACGAGGAGAAAACAACGATATGACGTGGGGAAGGAGAATAAATTTATGTACATTAAGCCGGCCGGGGAATAAAGGGGAGTAGAAAGTGGGTGGGGGCAGTGAAACTTTGGCACATTTTAGAAAAATTGGGGAATTTTTACAAAACAAAAAGGGGAAGTGCTAATGTGTCATGCGCGAGGGCCCTGAGAATGGGAGAAGAGGGAGGGGCGAGGAAGGAAGGAAGGAAGGAAGGAAAAGGAAATAAGGCCTCAAATTTTATTGTTGCAAAATTCCGTTGACCCGATAAATGTGTGTTTGTGCGGTTTTTGGGGTTGAGCCTAGATGGACGGGCGGGCGGCCTCGATGTCGATTTCGGCGGAGCGCTGCGCGGAGAAGGACTTCGAGTTCTGAAAATGAAAGATGTGTAAACGATTTCTAGAAACATGCTTTTTAAAAATCAAGTAAAACGGTGAGCGACACATTTTTTAATAAAAGTGCTATGATCGGTGGATTTTCGAACTAAAAACGCTAAATCAGTGTACAATACTACACTGCCTTAAAATGTTTAAAAACTAAAAAGTGCTGAATCTAGAAACTTAATTTCTAATTTATTTTCAAAAGATCTACGACTGAAAATTGAAATGTTTTTCGCTTCAAACTACAGACTACAGCGCCAAAAAGTCATGAGAAAAATCTTTAAATCGAGCTCTCAAAATGGAATGCTAAAATCACTCGATTCTCGGCAAAGTTTTCGGGATCAAAAACTAGGTTTTTAAATACGACAAAGTCAGAAAATAACTGTGTTCAAAGCACAATGAAAGCCCGAAAACTCACCTCAAAAGGCTTTCCCGAGTAGAGCATGTGAGTGAGGAAGTCGGACAGCGAGACGCACGCCGTCGGCTCGCCGCGCTCGTTGACGATGAACAGGCAGCGGGTGTGCCGGCAGTTGAGCATGTTGTCGAGGCACTGAACAAAAAAAACCGTCAGAATCTCAACAAGCACTATACCTCAGACACACGCGTCGTCTCCTGGGCGAAGAACGGCTGCGGGCGGGGTGGCAGTATCTCCTTGACGGTCGAGCCGGAGATGAAGCTCTAAAACAATATTTTTAGCATTTTAGATAAACACCATACCTTCGGATCCTCTTGTCCGTAGATGCTCATGGCAATGTCGGCCTTGTGCAGCACGTCGACAGCCACGCCGTCCTTGTCGACGACCGGCAACGAGGAGACGCGGAAGCCGAGCAGCATCTCCACGGCCTTCGACAGATCGTCGTCCATCGAGACCTAAAACACGAAATGGTATGAAAATTGGCGCTATAAAATACCTTGTGAATGTCGTTGCTCCACTCGCCGATGCCCGTCTCCTTGATCGGGTAGCCGAGCCATTGGGCGAAGGGCAGCGAGCGGTTCTGAAAAAAACACGTCTTTTTTTCTCTTTACAAGCAAAACAACAAAAATTCCGGTGCTTTTGCAATATCGGGGCTGGCCTTTTCCTATGACTCGAGAACCGCCTAGTAATAACATAGCAACTATTTCAATCGTAGTGGCATTCTAAAATTTAGCAAATTTCCAGTAGAGAACCGATTTAAAACTTGGCAAAATGCCTAATATTTGAAATTCTGGCCGAAAATTCGGTGTTTTGGCATTTTTTCACCAAAATTCGCAATTTTCAAGCACTTTTTAAAAATTTGCCCCTCCCCCCGATATTGCCAAAGAACCAAAACCCAATTTACCTGTCTGTGTATAGCCTGCAGGACACGCTTGATCGTCAGCAGGTAGTGAACGTCGCCGGTCTGCGGGTCGCAGATGACCAGCCGATGTACCTTGTTGGCGGTGAACTCCTCGCAGGCGTTGAATATCTGCAAAAATACTTTAGTAAAAGTTGTTCAAAGTCAGTCATAAATATATTAAAAGTTAAATTCACCTTGGTGTCCGAATTGAGGGCCACGAGCTGGTTGCCCGACAAGATCGTCGCCACCGGCGAGTCCATGGCGCCGACGGCGTCAGCGCGCTGGACGTGGTGCAAAAAGTCGCTGAGCGTCACGATTGAGGTCAACTAGAAAGGCATCATTCGGATTAAAAAGGTGCTTTACCGCTCCCTTCTCCCGGTCCCACACCAAAATCGCGCCCACTTGGTTGTCGCACATCGCCTCGAAGGCTTTGATCACCTAAAAATCTTCATTTAGATGATAAAAACATGCCAAAAAAACGATAAAAAGCGAAAAATCTATATAAACTTACAGATAATTGCGTGTCGACGATGATCACCTCATTCTTGTGCGGGGCCAACTCGTAGCAGTCGACGACCTTCATGTATTGGCGGTAGGGGTCATGCATCGTGTCTAAATTTCAAAAATGAACACTATAGAACGAAGGTGAAACTCACCAACAAGCCCCACGACATCGACGCTCAATGGCCGAGACGTTTTGCGCAAAATCAGGAAATCCTGAAAAACAGATTTACTGAAAAATCGATAGCAACTCGATACTCGATTGTAAGCGGGGACGGGAGTCACCTTTTTTTCTTAGGGACCAATTTTTCAAATATAAATAGCGGAAGTGTTTCTAAATTATTTTTACCAGTCCTCAACGTAAAAACGATGTACATTTCTCTAACAGAAAATTTCTAAAAATATCGATTTTTCGACAAAAATGGCAGATTTTTGGCCAAAACGTCGACTGAAATTTTTTTGAAGTTCTGAGATCGTTTTTGTAGCTAAAACGGCTATACTGCAATAGAGACACGAATAAAATACTTCCTATTCCGCTACTAGACTTAAGTTTACTTTTAATTTTCTATCAATTTTCAATCAAACGATTTTCTAACAATTTTCTATATTTAAAAACGACATAATACGCCGATTATGTGTATAAACGATAGGCCAAGGTGATCCCCCCTCCCCGCGCTAACAGTCCAGTACCAAAAACCGTACCGAGCTATTGCTGCGCGGCCGCCGAAAAGCCCGGTCATCATCGTAGAGATCCGACGTCTCCGCGTCCTCATCGTGGTCCTCGCGCAAGTCGTACACCGAGTCGAGCTTGCAACCGGCGATCTAAACAAATCGATAAATTCGTTTGAAAGACTGAATCCCACCTGCACCTTCCGCAACGGCTTCTTGAGGGCCTGAATGTTGAGGCTCTCGCTGCGCTGGCGCTGCACAAGGTTCCGGATGCCGTTGAAGATTGAGGGAGGGCGCGGGGTGCTGCCTAAAGCGAAATATAAACTAGTAAATCATAAACTGACCCGAGAAATGCCTTCTACGCGGTGAGCCCTCGGCCAGTGGAGACGCTGTGAGCCCATCGGAACGGCTGGGTGCTAAAAAGGCGAATATACAAAACACTTGAAAAATTAAATGATTTTATACTATTATTTTCGAATGACAACCTGGCAGCCACGGAAAAGAAGCTAGCAAGCAAGTTACACCGTGTTTAAAAAGTCTTAATTTCGATCAAAAATGTTTAAACAGTAATTTATTTTTGTTTCGCGCAGTTCGCACAGCTTTTCTAAAGCCCGAATTTAGCCAAAAATTGAACCAAATTGAAAAACAAACTTTTGAAGCAGTCGTCCGGTGCCAGCGACGTGACCTGTTTCGGCGACAGCCGCTGATACACGTTCATGACGTGCGCCTGAAAAAGAGAATTTTAAAAAGTTAAAATTGACGATTTAGAAAAGAAAACACGGGAAACCTTGCAGCACACAGGTATCACTAATTGGGACAATAAAACTGTAAACAAAAAAAGCGGAACAATCAAAAAAAAGCTGACAAAAGAGGCTGCAGCTTTTTTTATCGCCGTTCAAACAAGGCACCAAAAACTGACAAAGACTTATTCGGAAGAAAAGAGGGTGACAAAAACGTTTATGAGCTATTTTCTCACTAAAAAGCTACGTTTTCAAAGAATTCAATTTTTTAAAGTCTGACCAATCGAAAGAAACAGTTTTCTAGAACTAGAAAGAAGACAGGCCAGTTCTTTTCATCATGTTCATTGTAAAAAGAGAATTTTTCTCAAGAATTTATGAAAAAAAAACAAAGATTTAGAGCAAAAAAAAACGATTTCTGACGAGTCTAACGACTAGAAAAAGCAGAATAAAGCCTCCAGATTAACCCGAAACCGGAACCAACCCAAAATCCCCGCAAAATTTCGCAACAACAATGGTATTCGGTTGCGCGGCGCGTCTGGCCACGCATTTGGCAGGAAATTTGAGCGGCATGCGCGGGTGTTCTGCCAGCCGCGAAAAGAAGAAGTTCATTGCCAGCCCGGAAATAGTTCGGTGGGGAATTCCCCGCGAAAAACAGGGAAGAAGCCACTGAGTTTTCGAGGCACGCGTCAACACCAACATCTGGAAGCGGTTAAACTCGGAAAAAAACTGCAAAGTGGTAGTCGGTTATTTTTAGGGCTTATCGGCGGAAAGGAGCCTTGATACAGCGGTCAGGGCTTTTGGTCAGCTTGTTGCAGGTGCCGCCCAGGGAAATTTCAGATATCGAAAACCGATCGGAAAACGATAACGTGGGATCATAGCACAGACAATTGTGAAATTTGGGCGAACGGCCGTGCAAAATTGTTATTCCAAGGAATTGTGATGATTTTTAGACGCTTTAAAGGTCAAGCTCCTTGGTTGAAATTTGCAAATAGGGAAAATGTCGGCCAAACAAAAGAGGCAGACTATATTCTTATTCTTCTAAGGTTGTTGCTACTATTATTGAATTTCCAAACTACCCTTTAAAATTTTGAAGGGTATTGAATCGTTAATATCTCGGAATTAACAAGATTTTCACAAAAAAATACGCACAATTGAAAACTATAAAAAGGTTCTAAAAATGCCAACAAAAAAGGCAGAAGCTTCTCCAGGTCTAAAATGTTTGAAAACGCTAAAACTAGATAAATAATATAGTTTTGATAAAAGAAAATTTAAAAATGAAGCTACTATAAGTTTTTCTCCGCTTTGAAACGTTTTACAATATAAAAAATACAAAACTAAAGTGTTTCCATAGGAGACTATCCAAAAATGAAAATAACAATAGCGGTACTATTCAAGTTCGGGGCGGCAAAATTTTAGTGGTCTCAAGTTTTTTTTTTTTTTTGCTTGGCGTAGCTTAGTTATACTGGCTTGTTTAGGCTCAGCTTAGCTTAGCCTAGGCTTAGGTACTCTCGCTTTAGCTTAGTCTTTCTTAGCTTCGCTGTTTTTAGCTTCGGTTTAGCTCTGTTCAAGCTCGATTTAGCTGAGCTTCGGCTTAGCTTAGCTTAGGAGTAGAGCAATGCGCTTGATTGGCCGCGAAAACTTAACAAGTAGTCCAAAAATCACCTCGAAAAACATTTTGCTCCCCCCTAACTTAAATAGTACCACAATAGCTTTTATCATCTTTGAAACGTTTTACGATAGCAAAAATACAAAATTAAAGTGTTTTCAGCGGAGAATCCAGAAAACGGAAAAACTTGTTGTAAAAACTTCAGGAACGAAGGGAAAGGGTCTGAAAGTTGGCAAAAAGTACTCTAACTGGCAAAAATTACATTTTCAAAGGATTTTCAATGCAAAAATAACTACACATTTTAAATAATAAAAGCCCTAGAAAACAAATCTCCCAACAAATACGCCCAGTTTTTCCGGCGCTGAATAAATGATGCTCAACAACCGGGGGAATAAAAGAAGAAGCCGCCAAGAAGGAGCTGCCATAGTGCCCCGGGGCGGTGTTGAATATATTCACGCCGAGCCCAATCTTGTCCTTGCCACGACCCATGGCACAACTGGAGGGCAAAAGCTCTAAAAGGAACCGCCGAGCCGGAAACGAATTCCATGGGACTCAGTTAGGGCCCAGGGACGGGGCCGGGGCCCTGTCGACCCGGCCGGAGACCTCGTGTAAAGTGCAAAGATGCTACTTGCTCGAGGGTTGACGTATCTCACGCATTTCTCGGGCACTATAAATTCATAGAAAATGGATGGGGGTAAAAATGGGGAAAGCCGCGGCGGTTCTTTCGTTTTATCTCCGTGGGAGCAACTTTTTTCTCCTTTTCCTATTTTTCTAACATCAATAAATAGAGGAAGTGTCTGTAAACGGTTTCTTACTATTCTTTAACGTAAAAACTTTACAAATTTTGATAAAAAATACATAAATCGAGGTTGAATCGAGTAGGGTTTTAAGTTAAAAATAACAAAAAAAAGCTTCGAAAGCTTATAAGTCTTTCGAATTTGGGTTGAAATTGTTTAAACTTAATCACCACCTTGGAAAATTATTTTAAACACTACAAACTCTCTTGGTCGAACTATCTTTTCAACGTTCTTCGACCCAAAACCTTCGTAAAAAAGTTTGGAACCGTAAAAAAGGTAGTTTTTAAACGTTAGAAATTGGCTGCAGCCTTTAACTTCATGATTTTCCAAAGCTTTAAAACCTTTTCAATGCTTTTTGAAACTTAATGTAATATTTACTTTACTTCACTTGCAAAAAGTGAAAAGACGCGGCCTGTTTTTCGTGCAAACCCCCAATTTTTTTCCACTGCAAAGTTCTTCCAGAATTTCTAGAATCGAGGATTTGCCCCATCTTCCGCATATATATTTTTTGTTTTCCGGATGCCGTTTTGGATTCTGCCAACCGCCCAAGTTGCCCTTTACTATAACAAAAACAACGGAAAACGTCCATCAGGAAATGGAAGAGGCGTGGAAAAGTCGGATTAGAGCAGCGAATACGTTAAATCGTGCAAAACATATTAATAAAGTAACAGAATATTTGTCAATTGTCGTTTTATTTCTATTGTAGGCGTTACACTACCAGAAAGAGAGGCATTTTTAATAAAAGGCTCTTTAGCCCAAAAGTTCAGTGCCTTAGAACGAAGCAAATTTTGTTAATAACCTTTTTCAGCTTTATGATTATGCAATAATAAGTCCGCAAGTATCAATATAACGTACCATAACATAGTTTATAATTCTAGATATAGAAAATTTCAAACAAAACAGAATTATGTGGTTTCCTATGACTAAAAACTGACATTTCCGAGCGTAAAGAGGAGCGTGTAGCTTACGGAAAATTGCCGTATCAGTTCGAAAGAATTAAATTATCGAAAGTCTAAAGAAATATTTATATGAATATAAAGAAGGTTGAGTGTTAATAATAATCATAGGCGGCCGGCCATTGGAAAGATTCGGAAAGATTGACCCGGGAGGCAAGCCATTCCCCGGTCCATTCCCTCACTTGTT